>PVIW01005837.1:0-98245 GCA_004026585.1 Noctilio leporinus | reverse complement strand
TGCCTCTGCCTCCCCCCTCCCCCCAACCCCGTTCCCCCTGACCACTGAAGGCCTATTCCTTGTATTCATATACTTGGTTCTGTTTTGCTTGTTGTTAGTTTTGCTCATTATTGTCCCATAATGGGTGAGATCATATGATATTTGTCCTTCACTGACTGGCTTATTTCACTAAGCATAATACTCTCCAGTTCCATCCATGCTGTTGCAAAGGGTACTAGTTCTTTCTTTCTTTCTGCTATATAGAATTCCATTGTGTAAATGTACCAAAGTTTTTTGAATAAGACCTTTACTTAAGTGGGAGGCCCTATAGGCCAAAGGCATTGCTTAGTTTAATGTTTAATTCTTAATGCTATGTATGAAGTCAACACAGTCGGGACTAAAGAAACATTGCTGAATAGGTTTATGTCCATTTTTGTTTTCCACACTGGAGAGAGAAAAGTGATTATTGAGAAATTTTAAAACTATGAACATTGGATATTGAGTACATTTATGTGTGTAAGTTATTTGTTAGAAAACATTGGGAACTGATTCTTCACAGTTTGTGCAGGTTATATTTCTAGACAGGGACTAGCCTGAAGCAGGTCTGCCTCAGATAAGCCTATAGTGTGTGGGTTCTTGATTTCATGTAAGAAGACTTTCACAGCATGAGTGAAAGTAATTTGGAGTATATGTTTATTAAAGCTGAAAAGAATGAAACGAAGAAAGGATTTAGGGCAGAAGATGCAACAGGAGAGGGCCTTGTGCAGCGCCCTGCTCTGGCTCCCTAGAAATGTCACAAGAAGAAAATGAACCAAATCTGCTGTTAGCTCACTGGGAAGTAAGAGGAAAGAGGACAGGATCTGGGATAAGCCCAGGATGAGCCCCCACTGCCCACTGCTGCCCAGCTTACATGTCTCGTGGAGAACCTTAGGGCCCAGGAGAAAGTAAAGCTTATGAACGTGGGCATACTCTAGAGTGAGCCTCTACCTGGTCTTTGTCTTGAGGTTTTTAAACTCTCTTCTGTGGGTGAGAATTTGAGAGGTAGGGTTCAGCAGAATATTCATTAGCTTTTCAGATGCAGTTTTAATATGCTGATGCATCAAAATGAGCATATGGGGTTTATTTTTTGGCATGCTTTATTCTTTTACTTTATCTTAGATCTATCTGGCTTTCATGTTTTCTTTTTCTTATGTGTTCCCCTAACTTCATCTCTCTTTGGGTATAGCTGGCACAAATGGCACTAATTGGGTGTCCGTTTTCTATTTCCCAGACCAGGGAGATTTAAGCTATCTATGTATTCTCTGGTTAGGGAGAAGAGGTATAAACCATTTGCTCACAAGTGTCCTTGGTTGAGGGAGCATAAGGTCTTGTAATTCATTAGGTGGCTGTAAATTGTTCAAATTATTCTGCCTTGTTTAATTTTCTTGTCTCAGTTTCCTTATTCCACTTATCCAGGAATTTTCCCAAGTTCTTACTATTCTGTCACACGTATATACAGAATCTCTCATGCTTTTGTATATTCTGTGAGGCACTGACTGCCTTTGTTTTGACATTTTTAAGCATGTTTGTACAGCAAACAGTTTTGGAAGATAGAGACTGTATCTTTCTCTGTTCAAAGAACGTATTTGTTTACTGTCTAGTATCATAAGGATAATGCTTCCCTTTGTGGCAAAGGTCTGAGAAGTTAGTGCCCACTATGAAAAATGTGGGTTCCCTAAATGTAGGCTTCCCATTCTATATAACAAACTTATCATGTACTCAGGTGTTACTTGGCCAGCTTTCCCTCTGGCACTATTGAAGCATACAACCTAGATACAAAGTATACTCTAAAGTCTGTTTTATTTTACATTGGTAAAAATAACACTACAAACTTGAAGTACGAGGTCTGTCCAGAAAGTGCCCAGCCATGTAATATGAAAAGTAGAGACATTTATTGAAGAAGGTACAAGATACAGGAAACATTGTACACAGGACAAGAACACCTCAGTCCCCTTCAACGTAGGCACCTTTGGACCTCACATAGTTTTCCCAATTGCCATCTGCTGCCTAGAGGTATTTTCCTGAAACTCATCAACAGTCTGAAATCTTTTCCCTTGCAAAGGTGATTTTAGTTTTAGGGAAAGCCAAAAGTCACAGGGCCCTAAATCTGGGCTGCAGGGGGTTGCTGAGTTGCCTGGGTGATTTGATTATTTACCAGAAAACCCTGCATGAGACATGATGCATGAGTGGACACTGTCACCAGTCACCCATAGCTATGATCTTCTTCCTCATCTAAATAGTTTCTGAGGAACATTCAAGCTTAATGGAAAATTTGATGCAGATTTGTTACTCTATACACTTAGTCATTTTGAATATGATGGCTACACAGTACACATGCTCACTCAAGCCCCCACTAAGTTATACAGTAAAATCATTGTTCACACATGCACATTTGAGTCCACTCTCTTTGGCTGCCTGGTTATATCCATATCATGTGTTCTATGTGTATAGTTGGACTTTTTCTGAACAGATCTCATAAGTTGGAGTTTATTTCAATTGTATTTTCTTGAGAATTCCTTCAATATAAAACCTTGTGTCAAAAACTATATTTATTTACACATTTCTTTTAAGTAAACTGCTTGACAAAATGTTAAAAATAATATATAGACTATCATTCAAAATGAAAAGTTTAAAATGTTTATTCTCATTGTTATCTAAATAATAAGAAATATCTTTAAAATAACAATAAAAGAGCTAGGGTATTCTCAATAAACTAAACATAAATTTTCAGGAGCATTTGAGTAATATTCTATATCTACTCTAAAAACAATGCTGTAATTTGCTCATCTGTCAATATGGACACATAAAATTCTACCTTATTCTTTGTAATAACTTCATAGTATTTCACTCTAGACATCTAAGATAACTTTTCTACTCATAAATGACTTTGAAAATGTACCTAGTTTATAGACTATAGAATAAATACTTTGTTTAAATCCTCATTGCTTTGGTCAATAGAAGATATAGATTTAGCAAAAATAATTTATGTATTGAGATAATGCTTTTTCAATTCTAATAGATATTGCAACTATATCTTAAAAATTTAGACATGACAAAGATGAGAGTGTCTATTTCTCTACACTTGAAAATTGAGAAATTATCAAAATTTTTCATGTTTGCCAAATACATAAGTAGCAAATCAACCTCATTTTCATTTTGTATAACATTTCTGAATATGGGACTATTATGCTGTATTATGTATTTTTCATTCCCTAACTTTTAAATATAGTTTTACTACATATTATATATTTTAATGTTTATATTATTTAATTTTGTAAAGTTTTAAAATTCAAATAGATATGTCATAATAAATTAATTTTGTGATTTGCTTTATTTGCTTAATATTTTGTCAGTGAAATTTAAATATATGATACACATCATGGTAGGTCATTAATTTCCCTCTGTCATTCCACCCCGCTGTTGCTTGTATTACATGTGTTTAATTCATCCCTGGGTTGTCTTACTTTTCGGTTGCTTCTAGGGCTTATTTTATTTCATTTTATTTTTTGCTATTAAAAATAATGATAATAATCTTCTGTTTCATGGTTCTAGTATATAAATATTTTATTAAATTGATATATAGTAAGTTAAAATAGCTGCATATTAATATAAGTACATTTTAATTAGATAACCTCTAATTGTATTACATATTTGGTTGCAAGGAATACAAATTGGTCATAAGAAATAGCCATGACTAATTTTCTTTTTAATTTTTACCTTATTCCAATTAAATGGTTGGACCATCTTCTTATAATGGTTTTAACTTACTTTCCACTAATTTCTGAAAAGGTTGACAATTTATTTTCATTTGTATAGGCTACCCAAATTAATGCTTCTGAGAAATGCCTCTTTTCATATTTTGTTAAATTGGTTGCATTTTAAATTTATTTTAAATGTTGTATAATAGCTTATTATGTATGAAAATTTCCTCCTCCCTTTGATACTTACATTTTATTTTTTGATTTCCATTTGAGAAAAAATTATCAGTTTTCCTAATGTTTTCTCTCTTGTTCTTTATTTATTTAAAAGTGTTATTGTTAGAGTAAGCAGCTAGTAATATACTAACAAGAAAAGAGTAAGCAGAAGAGGAGTATGCTATGTGGTAGAAATCCTATTTCATTGATTTATATGGATAAGCACTGCTCTAGTCCATTATTGAATAGATCATCTTTCCACATTGATCTCACTGCTGTCATATATTGAGTCTCCTTATGTTTGTATTGATTTGCCAATAAATTTCAATTCAGTTCAATTCTTTACTTATCACTAGTCAATACCTACCCTCAAATATCTATTACATGACATTTGCTACTTAATAATCCTGTGCCAGTGCCATCCTATGTTTGTTTATGATAATTTCTACATCTGTGAAGGCAACCTCATCTTAATCTTTTGCTTCAAAAATGTTTGGCTCTTTCATGACCTTTATTATTTTTATAATTACTTTAGAATTAGTGTGTCAGGAGTCATAAAATAATTTTAGAATTATGATCATAATTTAACTCAAATTATAAAATTATGAATGAAGAAAAATTAATATCTTTGCCAACACATCATACCCCATGAATGTGAATACATGCCTTTGTTTCTTTTAGCTCTTTTGTAACTTTGCTCATTAATATCTGACATGTTATTTGTTAGAATTGTTTTACTTTTTATTTTATATCTAATAATTTATAGAATGTCTTAATTTCTAAAATTATTGAAAATTTTATCTACACTTTAATTTTTCAAATTATATGTGATTATATTTTATGCCATGCCATGCATATGTTCAGTAATTTAATTGATCACATATGGATAATTTTTTTAAATTACATTCTCTGGTATTTGAAAAACTATAATTGAAAAGGAATTAATAATTAATTATGGAGCATTTGCTATGTTTAGATAATAAATTCATTGCATAATTAATTTTAGCTAGAATCCTAAAAGTAATTATTTACTTTTTAAATGGAATGAGAGGCAAGAGCAGAGGCAAAACAAGTTAAACTAGTATAGAATCAACCTTGTAGCATATTAAATCCAAAAGATTAAATCCAGATCAGTTTGATTCCAAAAATGTTCCCCTCATCGCATGCCATAATCCACATGGGAGAAAAATGATAACATATAATGTAAAAATTTTCTGTTGTACAAGTGATATTGCCCAAAATAATTTAGAGCTTCTTTAATTCTATAAATTCAATATTAGGCTTAATGAATTCTTGTGAAGTAAGAAATACTTGTAACATAAATACATTCTATTGTAGTGTCTGCAGGAAAAATTTTATATTGTACATCAACAATTTCATATACTTTATGAATTTCTAAGTTGTGTTATATAATGAAAGATAATTGTTTATAGAAGGTTTTTGTTAACTGTTTAAGTATTTGGAAACTAAATACTTTATTACAATTAAAGGCTTCTGTGATTTTTCTTTTTTAATATAATGGGAAATTTAAGTGAATATAAAATATCTTAGTGGCAATAATGAGGAAAGAAGTCATTTTTAATTCATCATATATGAAGGATAAAACTAAAACAAAACTTCTATTAGATTTAATTTAATCACATTGATTGAGTTTAATGCACTGAAAATTTTTTTTCTTCTTCATTTAGTAGCAACTCCAAAAAGTCACTATACATGTTGTTAAATGTGACATTAGATACACAACATCAACCATGGAGACAAATCAATGATGTTGCCATTAGCTTTGCTGGGGAAATTTTTGGTTTATCTCATGTGATTTGTCATCTTAACAAAAAAGTTACTTTACTTTGCTAGAGCTTATGGTCAGACATTAAAAGTTACTTAAAAGATAAATGGCTTGTCAGATTTCTTAGTTGGTAAATCCCAGAGGATATAATTTTTTTACTGAGGTGTTTGACAAAAAAATAAATAAAAAATAAAAAGCCTGCAAAATTTCTTTTCAAGTTCACTAAAACCAGAATGCTAAACAGTAGCAATTTTCACAATAATACTAAACACTTTTCCTGCTACTTTGTACACTATAATGGGGGCTTTTATTCCATTGTCACCAGAAAGCCCTGAAATGAAATGATTCTATATGCTTTAATCATTTCTTGGCATAGGGCAGCAGTACCTCTGCATCTATATAGCAAACTAATACTATGTAAATCAGGCATCACACATTCAAATGACTGTGGGTTCTGGCATTTGAATAAGGAAGCACCCAGGTGTGACACAAAGGAGGCAACCTAGCCTAGTGTACACTTCAGAGTGCCCTGTTTAGGACTGCAAAGTGCAGTCTAATAGATTATTATCATGCAGTGTTGTCAGACCTTGTCAATCTTCAAGAAAGTTTGGGAACTTGAAATTTTTATAATATATCCAATTTTGAAAATGTTCTACTGATCACTTGTAATACCTTCATAGATTGCATAATACTTATGTGGCCTATGAATATAAATTTAAATATATATTCGAATATAAATTCTTTGCATGAGAACAAGGCAGTGAAGGAAAAAGAACATAAGAAGAAAGAAAATGCATTCCAATAGAGAAGTTGGCTGAAATAACTAAATATTTGTAGTAAAAAGTGACAAGAAAATAGAAATGAAAACTTTTGGTAGAAAACCTTGGCAGCTGGTAGAGATGGAATTTTTGAAATTACATTTTACTGGATGTCAGGGTCTAATAATCCTGGTGCCTGCTATGTACTTACTACTGGACTCTTTTCCTGGGGAAGACATGATAGTTCAACCACCTGAGTCTTAATTTCCTTTCTTGTAAAATGAGAATAATTACTAAAATGTCATGGGATTTGTGGTATTATTAAAGTAAAGTAATACTTATATTTAGAGGTAACAATATATATGTCAGCTACAGAAGATAAGACTTTATGTTTGTCAGTTTATATTTCTCCTTTTCTTTTTTGATGTTATTTGGAATATGACTGGAATTATGAAAGGAAGTTCATAAGTGGAAACGAATGAACAATGTAGATTCTAATCAAAAAGGAAAAGAAGTTTAGGAGAATTAACAAGGTAATATTCATATCTAATGATATATTCTCCTGAACATCCATTAAAATAAGAAAGAAAAAGACATTCAAATGAAAAAACTGATGTCAACTATCTGGGCAATGGCAGTAAGAATGAGAGAAGAAAAACTGAGAGCATATTTTGTTAGTTGCAGAAACTTATGAGGTCTGTCTGGAAAAAGTCTAGCCACTGTTAATGTAATGAAAATGGTTTGTGTAATATCAATGTACCCTGGCAGCCCAAGAGAATGGACCAAATGAGCATGTGTGGACAACAAAGACTTCACTGTACTAGTTAGTCAGTGGGGGTGGTAGATACCATTGAGTGAGCATGTGTACTGTGTGGCCATGGTATTCAAAATGACTGAGCAAGTGGTGATTGGCAGTTTCATCATGACAACATGCCTGCTTATACATCATGTCTTGTGCAGAGGTTTGTGGTGAAACATTAAATAGCCCAGGAGACTCACCTCCACAATTTGGAGCCTTGTGACATCTGGCTTTTCCCAAAACTAAAATCACCATTGAAAGGAAAGAAATTTCATACCATCAATTAGATGCAGAAAAATATGACAGGGCAGCTGATGGTGATAGGGAGAACTGGGTGAGGTCCCAAGGTGCCTACTTTGAAGGGAGCTGAGACATTGTTGTTGCATGGCTGGACACTTTCTGTATAGACTATATATATATATATATATATGTATATGTATATATATGTGTATATGTATATACACATATATATACATATATATGTGTGTGTGTGTGTATACACATATATATACATATATATATGTGTGTGTGTGTATTATATGTGTGTATACATATATAATGTGTGTGTGTACGCATTATATATATATAAAATGTATCTCTTACAGTGAGGTTATAAAAAATTAGAAATAAATTATTTGCTAATAGGATTTGGTCAATTATCCATGTACATAGATGCAGTGGAATGTTATGCATTAAGAAAATGAGGTGGATATTATATACCCTATGTGTGTGTGTGTGTGTGTGTGTGTGTATACACATGGAAAGTTATACAACATGTATCATATGATTTTTATGAGAAGAACAATGCACACAGAATCTTGAAAGGATTTGAAACCTTCACTTAGAGATTTCAAGAAATTTTATAGAAATACTTGTAGTTTGATTTTTTCTTACAATAAATTAAATTAGTAATTTGATAGATAAGCAGTAATAAAACTGTTTCTATTTAAACATGCAAATCTTCTTGACCACTTATGCAAAATAATATTTCTAAATACCCTAAAAATATTCTCTAATCTCAAATAGTAAATACATTTCAGTCTTATATAAAGAATATGAAAATGAACTCATGAAAAGTAAAAAAAAAAAAAAGGAATACTTTCTTTTTGAAAAGTATCTACTCTAAATTTCACCTCCTTGTTTCCACTGATGCAACAGTAGGGTGAAGGCAGGGGTTATGGGAAATGAAAAATAGGAGGGTCTGTGATAACTAGATTGGCCCCTGGAACCTGATCTAATACACAATAGAGAAGCTGAATACAGAAATTAAGTGGTCATTTTGACAGGAACTGTATGATACACAAGGCATATCCAGAGTCACCTTAGAACCCAGTTAAAAGGGTCACAGAACTAAAGAATGATTCTCTCTGAATTATTAAGAAGTAGTTTTGGCAATGTATGTTACCAGGACAGCCATAGTGAGGACTTCTTTGCCTGCCTGACAGCTGGAGATACTTGACATGCTGCTCAACAAAACTGCTAAATATATCCTACAAGTAGGCTCAAGGAAGGGGGAAGTTACCCTCCAACAGTCTTTGGGGGAAAACTAAGACCCGCAACAGGGAAGCTCGACTTGCATCAGGGGCTAGATTCTATTTGGTAAGCACCAATTGAAACATAGTTTGTAGTTTATGAACAAACTTTCAAAGGAAAACTTGCAGAAAATCAAACTCTAGCAAGTATGACCAAGAGCCAGGAAATCCATTTATAATCATTTATAAACACAAGATGACGAAGCCAAGGGCATTTGAAGTGCATGCAAAAGTTTTCCAGAAGCAAGTTGTGGAAAAAATAAATTCTAAATATTAGAAGAGGGTCCCATCTTAATGTATCTGCCTTAGCAACTATAATTCTGAAAGTATAGAAAACTTTTTTGTTATTCTATTTCATTTTAAATTCTTTACGATGAATTAAGCCCTAAAACTTTTACATGTTTTGCTTCAATTTTTTACATACATAAAGAGAAAAGAAAATTGAGAACTATTGATGTTTTAAAATGTATTTTTATTAAACAACTCTTAGTGTTAATGAATATTAGGCTTCCTCAACCAGGAAGTTTGGAGTCAATTGCTTACCCTTATAATTTGAATCAATACTGGCACACACTGTAGAATGATATGATAAATCACCACATGACATGCTTCTAAATTGTGTAGTAGTTTACAAACATCTCTCATCATCATAATATACTATTTTTAGACCAGTACATAGTACCAAATAGTGACACAGATAGAGATTCTCATTCAATAGACTATGCTATCTGATATGGTAGCCACTAGTCACCAGTCTGATCTTAGTGTCCTATTAGTATAAAGCTTTTTCACAGCTCAGCCAAGGATAAAAAGACAATCCACAGAATGGGAGAATATATTCACTAATACATGATAAGGGGCTAATATTCAAATTTTATAAAGAAGTTATAAAATTTAACACACACACACACACAAAATCCAAACAACCCAATTAAAATAAATGGGCAAATGAGCTAAATAGGCACTGCTCCAAAGAGGGCATACCTATGGCCGATAGATATGTGAAAATATGCTCAATGTCACTAATCACAAGGAATGCAAATTAAAACCACAATGAGATATTACCCCACACCTGTCAGAATGGCCATCATCAATAAATCAACAAACAAGAAATGCAGGCAAGGATGTGGAGCAAGAGAAACCCTTTTGCACTGTTGGTAGGAATGTAGATTGGTGAAGCCACTCTGAAAAGCAGTATGGAGTTACCTCAAAAAATTAAACATGGATCTGCCTTTTGACCCAGAGATCCCACTTCTGGAAATATACCTGAAAGAACCCAAAACACTAATTCAAAAGAACATAAGCATCCCTATGTTCATTGGAGTGTTATCTACAATCACCAAAATATGGAATCAGCCCAAGTATCCATCATTAGAGTGGATAAAACAACTGTGGGGTATTTACACAATGGAATACCACTCAGTTGTAAAAAAGAAGAAAATGTTATCCATTGCAACAGCATGGATGGACCTGAAAAAACATGCTAAGTGAAATAAGCCAGTCAGAGAAAGACAAGTGCCATATAATTTCACTTATTGTGGAATCTAATGGACAAACTGAATGAACAAGTGAAACAGAGGCAGGTTCTTAAATAGAGGACAGGATGACAGCTATGGACTGGTGTTAGGGAATGGAAAAATTGAGCAAAACAGAAAAAGGACTCATAGGCATAGATAACAATGTGGTGATTGCAGTGGGGATGGAGTAAAAGGGAGATACATGATAATGGAAAAAATAAAATTAAAAAAAGAAGTTAGCAACCAAAAACATCAATAAAATAAAATTGACAGCAGATTTTGAAAAGGCAGAATCACCAAAAACATCTTAATTTTCTAGAGAATGAATATTTTTGAAATGACAATATTTTGGATAAATTGGATTATATAAAGTAGTTTTAAATTAATTTCCTGTTATTTTTTATTATGGTTACTAGAATATTTTAAATGCATTTATAGCTTACATTATATTTATAACAGACAGTGTTACTTGAAGAGATTAAACTTAAAATAAGGGAAAAAAAGTTCTAGATAGATCAAGATTAATTATATTTCTAGTCCTAACTATGTTCCAAAAAGTAGATAACAAAAAATTTTGAGACATAGCAAGTTTAGAAGTTATGCAAATGCCTGGAACAATATTTTTACCTTTTGTCAGCACTTTTGTTTACCGTATGTTATATCAGTGAGTTGAATCTTTCATTGTTCCCCAAAACAGTTAAATCAATTTAGCTCACACTTTCTTGAAAAACATTTTTTTCTTCCCTTTGATTTTACATATGCAGAAACAGACCATTAAACCATTTGACTATAGATGTTTTTAAAAGAAACTTATTATATATTTTTAAAGTGAAGTTATAACTCAAGTAGTTGCCTTATAATGAATGTGTCTTTAAATCTGAACCCCAAGGTAACCAATTTCCTTCATCCTCTTTAGTGTTTATTAACATAAGAGATAATTGATGAACTCTGAGAGTTAATATCCCTGTTTTCTTTGGAAAAGATTTGGCTGATGCTTAGTGTTGAGAGACTCATTGGCATGTCCTACTATATATACAAGTAATGTTGGCTGGGAAGGATGCTGATTATTTAACACCAGTGTTTGACAGAAAGCTTGTGTTTATAGTGTGAGAGGTGCAGGCATCTAGAAAACTGCATGTTCAGATGTTAGAAGGTGTCCTAAGGGAAGAATCTTTTGTCAGACCAGCTTCTAAATGTTGGACTTGGCTTTCAGAGTATCCACAACCTATTGGGGGGTCTTTTGGAACTTCCTTCACATGCTGTCACATGTGAAGCATAAGCTAAGGCTGCTGTTGGAATGGCACAGCCAAATGGAGTGTTGTCCCAGAAAACACAGTTACCTTCTTTATTCCTGATTGACAGGTCCTTAGAATAAGATAAATGCCAAGACCTGTTAAAAAACCATGGGTCTGTTTTAGGCTTAAAGAAACAGAATTACATGTGACATAAAGCCCATCTTGTAACCAAGTCCTGATGACCTATTTCCCCAAGGTTAATTTTTCTTCCTACTCTAAGCTTCACAAAGTAAGAGATTTGTTGTCTGTTTTTCTCTCTTTTAACTGCAGTTCTATAAGGGGTCCTGGCATATCATAGATTCTCAATGAACATCTGTTAATTTAAGGATAGCTTATAATAGGCTCTCAATAAATGCCTGCTAAATCTACCAACATCTTAGAATGGGCATTCCTTTTGAATAGGGTTTCTCTTTATTATATACATTCCTGTATTTACCAGCTTTATGGAGCTAGCTGCCTGAAGGGTATCCATGTGGCCTTTTAAGATTTTCTAGATGACTAATTAGTAAAAATCAGTTAGCTATTTGTATCATCATATTTTTTCTTAAAGCCACTATAAGCCTTTACTGTAACAATTTATTTCAAAATGTCAGTTACTCAATATATTTGCCCTTACCATGGTGAAATTCCTGCCTCCGACAGAAAATTGGTAGCAACGTCTTCCACCTGATCATAGAGAACTGTTTAAAACAGAGAAAACAGAGGCTGTATTAATGGAAAATGGCATTTTTGGTGTTCAAAATAACACTCTAAATTTCTTATGTTCAGGTTTTAATTTGCATTATAAGGAACAGGCCTAGGCTTCGGAGGAATTACTGAAAAAGGGAATAATGTCAGCTTTGCGGATTTAGGTTTGTATGGCCATGACCACTGGATTAATAATCAAGCTGGGAGATAGGAAAGCATTGCTCCAGGGAGCCTGTGTATGAGTCTGGTGATTCTATACTTGCTATTGTGCAAGGGGTAACTTCAATAAGACATATGGAACACAGTCTGACTTTTTTCCAAAGTCAGAATGATATTTAAAAATCAAATTTTTGGTAGCTTGTTTTGGGGCCTTTTTAATCCTATAGGTTAATAGATCTTTTAACATACTTAAGTTTTGTAGGAATTTTCACTTTATTGAAATCAGTATAGTAAACAATTTTTAGCCCCATCATATAGCAAGCAGTATAGCATAATTATTCAAAGAGATAACAGGTTATGATTTCTGTCCCTAACTATCCCATTCTTTTTTTTTTTTTTTTTTAAGATTTTATTTATTATTTTTAGAAAGAGGGGAAGAGAGAGAGGCAGAGAGGGAGAGAGACATCAATGCATGGTTGCTTTTCACCTGCCTCCAGCCACAGACCTGACTGGAGACCTGGTTTGCAACCTTGTTATGTGGCCTGGCTGGGGAATCGAACCTGCAACCTTTGGGTTTGCAGGCAGGCGCCTTATCCACTGTGCTACCAGCCAGGACTATCCCATTCTAAAGCAGGGAAGGTGAACACACATGTACACATGCACACATGTGGCGATACAAGAAATGCTGACCTGGCATAAGAACAAACAGCCTTGGGAGCACAGAGGAGGTACATCAGCTTCGTCAGTGGTAACCTTCTAATTAGGCATTGAAATATAAACAGGGTTTAACCTCTTTTAGGTAGCCTAGAGATCACGAGTTGGATTACTGACGTAGAACATATAATGAAAGCAAAGTAGCAACAATAAAAAAGGTATGATGGGCCTAATTAGGCCACTTAAGTACGTAAATTGCAAAGGCAAATTACCATTGGAGTTCAGGCGAACAGCTAGCTGTGCCTTGGGAAATTTCAGGGGTTGTTCACGTAGGTTCCGTGACATACCTGACGGAATTGTGTAGCAAAGGAGCCCAGGACTCTGCTGACGGAAAGTAGTCCAGACATTGGTGATCACCTGAAGAGGAGTGTGGGAAGTGAGTCCATAAATATCTGTAATATGAAATTTACAAGATATAGAGCTAGGGGTTATTAATTTGCAGACAAGGTAGTTTAATGAGATGGTTAAGGTAAAAATGAATAATTATACATGCTTTTTAAAGTTGTAATTCAAAAGCTAAAAATGAAATTTGAGGGTTTTTATATAGTTTCATCAGGATTTAGTCACCATTGAGCCTAAATACATGTTCTGGCACTTGATGCAAAATAAGTTACAGATAATGATTAAGTACACTTTTAGGACTATCTTTATCATGGAGTGTGATAATGGGATATTATAAAAGTGAAAGTTTGAATCTCTCCATGAAATCCAGGAGGAAATTGAAAGAGGGGGGAGCAGAAATTAAAAAAAAAAAAAGAAGAAGAAGGATCCGAGATTTTAGAATATTAAAATTAACATACATGGCAATGGCAGACAAGACTTTTCCATCAATTTTGAGGCATTAGTTCAAATATTCCTCTTCTTACTAAAGCTCTTCCTCTTCCCCTCCACGCCTTTTCCCACTGAACTGGATATTCTTTAGCTGCATTCTAATAACAGAATATGTGACATTCATCTATTCAAGAGAAAGTAGCAATTCCCTAAGTAGCAAATATAATCTTGTTAGAAGTGGAAACCCAAGGCATTATTTATGCTTTCCGAGGCAAACCCTAAGTAGGTAACAGCTGTCTGGTTGCTTCTCAAATTGGTTGTATGTTTGGAACACTGTGTGGGTACAGGTCTGCTTGCTTTCAGATAAATTATTCTCCTAATGGACTATCAAGTACTTGGATAAATCTATCACTAATGCAGACCATGGCCCCTATACTTTCCTGAAATGACTTCAAACCAATTTGATAAATTACACCTCCTATAAGAGTTAGATGACATGTCACAAAAGATCAAGCTTTTTGGTAAAATGTCATTTGTTTGAAGTCTTATGTTCTTTTTTAGAGAGTAAGGTCTTTTAAAAATGGAAAGTGTAACATTAATATGTATTTTATCCTTTACCTTAAGTTTCACACAAAAATGTGTAACACTCAGGAAGTTCAAAAACAAATATAAGAATTGAATCAAGAATTATCTTAACCTGTGAGAAATTTCTTAAATGTTATTCTTTCCAAATAATACTCATCTGCTAAAAATAGGCAAGGTAATACACATTGATAATGGAAGTAGAAAAAAAGTAGCATAGCTTCCAGAATAATAGCCTCTATTATGGGAACATTTTAAAAATAAAAACATATCATTTTTTTCTCTAGCTTTGAACTATACATATTATTGCAGCAAATGGAGACTTTTTTTAAAAATTAAAAAATAATGACAACGTTTATGTATTTATATATAAGAATAACTTTATTTCAAAATATAACACTTTTGTGGTGTGTTATTTTACTAAAATTTTGCCAATTCATCACATGCAACCTGTACTTACAGGAAGAATATAAAAATATTCTTCCCTAGCTGGTGGCTCAGTGGAAAGACTCTGGCCTGCAATCCCAAAGGTCGCTGGTTTGATTCCCAGTCAGAGCACATAACCAGGTTGTAAACCAGGTCTCTAGCCAGGTCCCTAGCTGGAGGCAGGTAAAAGGTAACTATACATTAATGTTTCTTTCTTTCTTTTCCTCTATCCCTTCTCTCTAAAAATGATAAAATCTTAAAAAATAAAGAAATAAATGGAGTTGAAAAGCTATTCTTGCAGTTATTAGAAACTCCAAGTTTACTTGGCAAAAATAAATCTTCTAAGAACTATTCATTAACCATGGGACACTCCACTAAAATAAAAAACAACTTTAAAACATTTATGAGGTGGTACATATTTCTTATTAGAAAAATGTTCAGGGAAGGTAATGCGGGAGAATTGAATGAAAGAGTAAAGCTTTCAATATTCAACAGTTCAAACATTTAATACAAGGTAAAACAATTACATTTGAATTTGGAGAATAACTTGCATTTTCTTATTATATCCAGACATAAATCAATAAAACATTGGACATTGACAATGAGCAACATTCTGTGTTTTCTCTACTTCTCTGTGAAATGCCTCCTTATCTTTCCATCTTGGGGGAGGACAGGCTGGAGGGATCCATGTGGCTTTGTGAGAACTTTGTCAGCCTTAGCAATATGCATTATTATTATACCCATGGTAGTTTTCATAAAGTTCCCTTTTCTTCACCATAAATAAATATTAAGTTACCCTTTGGCTTCTTATCATTTTCAAGAGGAAAAGGAATATAAACTCCATTTTACTATCTGAGCGAAGATAAGTGGTAAGATGGGTGTCATTGGAGATGAGAGAGGTACCTTGTGACTTATTTTTTAAATATGTTTGACAACATATTTTAAAATAGCTATGTATAAATGTCTATTGTTTCCTTGAAACCTTCAGATAGAGAAACATTCTGATGTTTAAGATTGCTTTAGCTACATTTGCACACTATGCAGCTAGGGCTTTGGTCTGAAGATCTCATCTGAAGGGACAGGACAGCCTCTTCCAATGGAATTAACTTGAAATGGACTTCCTTATTGGCTTGAAGATGTGATTGTGATAACTATAATAACAAGAAAAGAAAAAACCCCAACCAACAGTGTGGGCATTCTGACCCACTATCCTAACTACAGGTTGAGAGACTTAGGCAGAACCTAATACTATTTTATAAATGTGTTCAACTTAAATATTTTCAAAAGTGTATGGAGAAGGCTTATCTCAATAATTTAAGGAATATTTATTTATTAAAAATATTTCTGAAATCACATAGCCTTTAAAAACAAGTTTGAAGATACATTTTCTTTTCTTTTCTTTTTTTTTAATGTAGAAAGACCCTAAAACATTGCTACATTGCTACATTGCTAAGAATACAGACTCTGAAATCCAATCCAGATTGCTAGTTTTCAAACCCTTGTCTGGCGCTTACTAGCCGTGTGACCTTGGGAAAGTTCTTTTACAGCTTAGTACCAAACATTTTTGTTTCTTCATTTGCCAAGTGAGGTGGGTCAGAGTACATGCTATACTATAGGGATTTTGTGATTTTACATGTACTTTTTATTAAATTAAAAATCAACATGCAAAAACAGAGTAGTATAATTTTATATGCTGGTATATATACATACTTTTTTAAAGCATGATATACTAAATTTTTTTCCAAGTACAACTTTTAAATAAAGATAATTAAAAAAAATGGAAAAATCAGCTCAGAAGGGCCAATTACTTCTTTAATAGATCAGTTTATGACATAATAACACATCAATTTTAAATACTATCACGTTAAGCATGGTGGATAAAAGAAAATTTGCTCCATAATTAGAAACACTAAAAATTGCCAAGGAAAACAAAAACAAAAGCCATTTTGAAAATAAATATAGTACATGCCAAAGTAGTAGAAAAGGAAACCAAAAGTCTTTAAAAATGAAACATTTTTCATCCCAATATTTCCTCCATTTTTAATGTTTTCTGAAATTGGGGAGACTTTGAAGTTCAAGAGTTTCTGCACTATTCTGATTTGGCTCCTATAGTATCTATGTTTTCACCACTGTTATCCTCAGATTTATCTTCTTCCTTAACATCTGCTTTTTTGTCCTCTATTTCCTTCTTGTCCTCTATTTCCTTCTTGATTTCCTTGATTCTAGCTGTCTTTGCCCTTTTTTTATGACCAGCCACATTTCTACAACTTCCTTCTCCTACCTCTGAATCTGAGAATTCTTCATCATGACCTATCCATTTGTCTGAGGCTTGAATACAAATTCTCTTGTTGGGATCTTCTCCATCTTCATCTCTACTGTTTTCATGAACAGCATCTTCTGGTATAGCTTGCATTTGAACTCTAGTTATATGAGGTAACGTATAAATTTTCAAATAATTGCTGTATTATATTTTCCATATATTCTGGAATGTTCTGGTTTGTCATCTTCAAAGCACTAACAAGCAGTTTGAAGTCTGGTCCAAAATATTCAAAACAATCATTCTAATGGAAATTCATTGGGAATCTCATGACCAAGGGCAATCGTAGTCTCATGTGTCCAACAGTGAGCAACACTATGAATTGTGTATCCACCTCCACCAAGAATCAGTAATGCTAACTTTACATTTTTTATAACTTCCACACATTTAGCATGATCTTTGACTGTCAGATTGAAGCAACCAAGTCGATCACCAGAGAGTGAGTCTGCACCACAGCACTGGGTTGATATATCTCTATCACTTTTGAGATAATAGGCTGAAGTATCTGCCCATAGGACTCATCATCTATACCATTTCATTGGAAAGTTGACAGCATAGTACTTGTTTCCTGCACTAATATCCCTCAAGTCCCCTGTTCCAGGAAAGTATTCCCATACTTAGGGAATGATATGGTCATTACATAATCTGTTGTATAAAAAGCTTCTTCAACACCATCATCATGATGGATATCAATATCAATACAGAAGACACTCTGATGATATTTTAGTAATTTAAGGATGGCAGGCACAATATCATTAACATAACAGAATTCTGATGCTCCTGATTTCTTAGCATGGTGCAATCCTTCAGCCCAATTAATAGCCACATCAGTTTATTGTCAGTTAACTCACAGCCCCAGCAACTGAGCCACCAGTTAAGAGCTGACAAAACTCAAAGAGTCTATCTTACATGGGACAATCTTCTCCAAGATTAAATCTCTGCCTCTGCTTACTATACTCAGACATGTTATCTGGTCTTATTGAATGTAGAAATTTGATGTACTCATCACCATGGTATTTTGTCATTTCTTCAGCATTGGTTTTATGGGGCCTATATAGTTCCATTTTTGTATATAAGCCATAATTTAGCAGTGAGTTATGGGTCATGCAGATTCAATGAGGTTTCATAGGATGGCCCTGTCCATAGTAATAATTTCCAGTATCACCAATCTGCAGGCCGTGCCTCAGTTTACTCATTTATTCATTTTTTCTTTCTTTCGTTTTCACCAGTACAAAAGGGTCTGAGGTCCTGTTTAAATGACATCATAGACATTGAGGAGTAGAGGGTTTTAATGAGCATTTATGGAACACATTTATGTGTCAGGCACAGGCCTAAGCATTTTCATTTATAATCTAGAATGATAAATTAAAATTTCTTAATGGAAACGCATCCAGGGAATAGCACTGAAGAAATGGTTTGGAAGGTGAGGTGGACTTTTTGTTGGCTTTTATGTAGAAATTTAAATTTTTATTATATGCTTGGTTTTTATATAAATTAATACATTTAACATAATTTACACTTTTTAAATTTTCTATGTGCATTAAGACTCATAATGAGACATGTAATTACCCTACAACCATGTATGTGTTCTATCTAGAAAAGAATGGGGTATGTTGGTTTTTATACTTTACTCATATGTAAGAAATAAAAACTCTGAAAGCAGTTCCTTTTGTCTGTTGAATAAAACCTATAAATTCCAAGGTTACAAATTGTTTAAATTCTTCTATGGAGAATACTAGTAGCAATAAACCTAAAGCATAATTTTCTTAGGCTGTACTGCATTGGGATAAAAATTAAAAATCAGAACAAAAATCACAAGGGGCTAAAATATATAGAACAAAAAGAAGTATTTGCATAAGGAGGCCATTGTCACTTAATAAAAAGCATTTATTTATTCAGAGCTTATATTCTGTGATCACTCAGCATATATTTCAGGCTCATTCTACCCCTGATGTTTGTACAGTGACAATATGCATGCAGCTCACCAAAGCAACAAGCACCACAAAACCAATGATGCATTTCCTCATAAAGGTATTGTATTATGTTTCTCCAGAGGGAGCAATATGTATATATCAACATATGTCATCTTTCTTTCTTTTTTTCTTTTTTCTTTCTTTCTATCTATCTATCATCTATATCTATCTATCTATCTATCTATCATCATCATCATCATTTATCTATCATCTTGATCATCTAGAGATTTTAAGAAATTTGCTTGTGCAATTGTGGGGACTGGGAAGTCTGAAATCTTCAAGGAAGGAACAAGCGGGAGATTCAGGGCAGAGCTGATGTTGCAATAATAAGTTCAAAGGCAGTCTGGAAGAAGAGTTCCTTTTACCTGTGGGGACCTCAGGATTTTTTTTGTGTGTGTCCGAATGCCTTCAACTGAATGGATGAGGCCCACCCTCATAGAATATGGTTGGCTTTACTCAAAGTGTACTGATTTAAACATTTATCATATCTAAAAAAATACTTTCACAGCAACATCCAGACTGATGTTTCACCAAACACCTAAGCACTATAACCAAGCTAAGTTGAAATATAAAATTAACCAGCACATGTAAAATAAAGACCGCAACTAAATTTCTAATAATCACTAGATCTGAGAAATATGTCATTGATATTTTAATAGGGATTGTGTTGAATCTATAAATTGCTTTGGGTAGTATGCACATTTTGATGATGTTTATTCCTCCCATCCATAAACATAGTGTGGGCTTCCATTTATTTGTATATTCTTTAATTTCTTTCTTCAGTATTTTGCAGTTTTCTGACTACAGGTATTTTACCTCCTTGGTTAAATTTATTCCTAGGTACTTTACTTTTTGCTATAGTAAATGGAGATATTTTTTCTAGTTTCTATCTCTGATATTTAATTGTTGGTGTACAAAAATGCTTTTGAGCCCTGGCTGGTGTGGCTCAGTGGATTGAACACCAGCCTGTGGATCAAAGGGTCTCCAGTTTGATTCCCTGTCAGGGCACATGCTTGGGCTGCCGGCCAGGTCCCTGATTGGGTGCCCACAAGAGGCAAACACACATTGAGGTCTTTCTCTCTCTCATCCTCCTCTCTCTAAAAATAAATTAAAAATGCCCTCAATTTCTAAATATAGACTTTGTATCCCACTATTTTCACAGATTCACTAAAAAAATCTCTACTAATCTCAATCAACTATTGAGATTACTTCAGTATGTGTATTTATTTTAGAATAAAATCATGACATTTTTATGTTTACTTATGAAAAAATCTAGTTAAAAATTTACCTTTATTTTAAAATTTCCCAATAAAAAGGATATAATTTCTAGTTACTGGATTTACTTTGTATCAAAAAGTATGGGTTATATTCCCATCCTGCAATCACTTATCCAGTTTATTCCAAGAAGGAATTGGGGGCTACAGGTACTCATGTTGTCCTTAACAATGATATTCATTCAAAATAAAAGTTTGTAATTTCATAGGATGTCATACAGTAATTGAAATATAGGCCCTGGCTAGTGGCACAGTGGATAAGGTGCTGGCCTGCAAACCCAAAGGTCACTGGTTTGATTCCCTAGCCGGGGCACATACCCAGGTTGCAAGCCAGGTGTCCAGCCAGGTCCTTGGCTGGAGGCAGGTGAAAGGCAACCATACATTGATGTTTCTCTACCTTTCTGCCTCCCTCCCTTCCCCTCTCCCTAAAAACAATAAATAAAATCTTAAAAAAAGATATATATATATATATATATATATATATGTGTGTGTGTGTGTGTGTGTGTGTGTGTGTAATAAACAGGGATATTTAAGGCACACATTTATGGCATATGTCTCCCTCAGGTCTCTTCTGTCCCATGTTCACTCTTTCTATCTGTGGATTCTCATTCTATCCTTTAAAGGAGTCACCCGGACTCCTTATGGAAATGTGCTTTTAGAGCCTTCATTTATTCTAAAAGGTCATTTACTGATAAAAACTTAAAGGGTTACATCTTTCTATGGTATGAGATGTTGGAGTCTCTCTAAATGACTAAGTTATTAGAAAAACTCAGTGTTAAAAGAGCTAAACAGATTTGATTCCCCAGGGTTTTCAATGTTTTAACTAGGAAAATATTTACATTTTGCATCTGTTTCACCTAAACCATTGAAGCATAATATGAATGTGTCAGAAATAAAATAGAATTATAAGGTAATTTTTTAAGTACATTTATGTGTACCTACCAGATTTAGGACTTGCTTTTTGCTTTTTTAGAAACAGAATTCATAAATTGCATGAGATATATCAAGCATAACAGTTGCTATATAATAAATGCTTAGTTAATTTCAGTTGTACTGTTTTTATCCTTCCTTCTTTTGCAAGGGACGTATGGAAAACTAGTTTTTAGGTTGGACTTTATAAAACTATCACCAAATTTTCTCACTGCCTAAAATTATTTCAAGTGATTACTTAGCAGATCTGTGATAGAACTCCAATTTAGTTAGAATGGCAATATATTTTTCAGTCTTTTATTGTGACAGCAAAATCCTTGAACAATTTTTACTGATACCAAGATATGTAATCCTGCTATTCATTAGTATTTATTCTTTCCCAAATATTTAGTGTGCTTCATATCATCATGCCTTTGCATGAACTACTATATTCTCTTAGACCTCCCATGAAAAACGACACAGCCTGCCTATACTTAAATAATGCCATTAATTAGTAAGATTTTAAAGTAAGATTTTAAAAAGCTGCTCATTTTATTATTAAACAACCTAATGCTAAAGTGTATTTTTTCTTAAGATAAAACATGCAACCCGTCCCATAAAATCTGTATGGATCTCTTCTAAAGACATGAAAACAACTTTGTTTATTGATACTAATTTCATGTAGTTATATACATACATTTTTTTCCTTCTTTCTATTTTGGAATAAACCTCACTGTTTCATTACCCCCTTATTATTCTTATTATTCTGATTATCCTCATAATACACACTAATTTTTAACATCCATCTTAAAATTAAGATAGATGAAAATAAAACTTAAGGAGGGTAAAGAAGACAAATTGAAACATTAGAGGCTACTCTGTTATTGTGAAAAATCCTGGTCTTTATTGCTATATAAACTGTATTTTATATGCCAGATTTGCAACTTATTACCCTGAGAAATTAACTTTATTTCTGTAAAATCATGAGAATAATTTGTCAATTACAGTGATTATTATGAAAATAGAATTTAATAATCCACATAAAGCCCAGTTGCATAGTAACTAATCAATTACCTTTACTAATTTCTCCACTCACTGGCTCCTTTACCAAGGAGAATTTACTTCTGTATTGTGAAATAATTATTCTCCTAGTGTTCTAGATGATGCTGTACTTTTTGATACATTTTAACTTTTTATTTTGAGATAATTTTAGACTTAGAGCAGAGTAATAAATACTGGCATTGGCAAAGTAGGCTTACAGTTGTAAATACACAAATCAGAGTTTATTCTGTATTATTATTTATTATATTTTCGTATGAACAACTGTGAACTTTTACCCTCCCCTGTATAATACAGTAAGTTCTTGTATATCATACAGTACAATTTTTTGTTTGGCATCTCTATAACTATGGTGCACTTTTCAATACTAAGCAATTAACATTGGCATAACACAATCAAACTATAGATGTTGAGATGTCACCGTTTTTCATTATCATCCTTTTTCTCTTGAAGAATTGATTCAGGGCACTATGACACATCCATGGCATTTATTTTGTCTTAAAGCAGACTCAAGAACTTTAATAATATTCTACTGATAAGCAATCCAAAACTCTATCAAACATTCAAAAACACTCTTAATGAATTTAAACTTTAACATATCTAATTTTGTAATAGTGATTTGAACTGCTGGACTGGGATAATTTCCAACACTAACAAGAAAATCCTTTCAAATGTTCAAATAGCTCATGTAAAGCTCACAGATTAATACATATTGTCAATCCAGATCTTTTAAACACCCAATGCCATTTAAAAACTTCATTAAATATCTTATAACCTTCAGCTGACAATCATAAATTTAATAAGTATGAATTATAATTCAAATTAAAATCTGATACATTACCTAGTAGAATTTGTAATTTCAAGTCCCTATTGAATAATTCTCTGAATTTAATTTACTTTATTTTTATACTTAATTTTAAAATATTGTGGCAATTGGGAAGATATTTTGCCAATCTGGGAGAAAAGTTTGTTTCAAATTGAGGCTATTAGGGTGACAATTTGTGAATGTTAAGTCTGACCATCTCAAGCAGTGGATATTGTTTATCCAATATTAGAGACAGAGCAAGAGACATAGGGGAAGTACACATCTTTTTGAGTTTTCTGCAGCCATATAGATAAATATTCTGACCACTCTTTCTATAAATAGACATCAGGAGTTTCCAAGTCTGCACATAATTAATTTAGTATTCTTTAATCTGATATGGTTAGATGAGAATTTTCACACACCTTTCAGATTTAGCAAATTTCATTGATTTATATGTGGAATTTATATTTCTTTAGCTTTAGGCAATAATTCTGTATTCATTTTAATGACATTGAATCTTGAATATATCTTATATTTTCCTTTCTTTGAAATCATAACTCTAAAATTATGCTATTAAAACTTTGATAAACGTGTAATCTATTATAAAATTGTGTCGGAATCTACCTGAAATCATTTGCCCCTCATTAGTCTTATGGCATATATTTTTATTATTAGTTTGTTAGGGTTATTGACAGGTGCTCTGAAGTTACACCTATGGATTCATTTGACAGTATAAGATAAATTTTCTGAGTTCAGTGTTCCAATCTCACTTAAACAATTAAATGCATTCTTTATATTTTCCTCACCCAACTTCTATCTCCTCTTCATTCTGCTCTTTCTAGTTTTTGTAATTGAAGAAAAAAGAAAGAAAATTTGTTATATAGTTCTACTTTCTCTCATTTATTAATAGTATACTCTCTTCATCAAACAATAGATCTCTTTATTTCTGAATATGGTTTATAGTCTTAATTATTGTCTTGATTTTCATTTATTTTATCTTTATGGTCCTTTTAATTGATATAAACAAAAACTGTTGTAGAAAATGATTTTGCATCACAGGAGAAAATGTTTCAAGAATTTAACCAATATTAGGAAAAGTCATTTTTACTATCATAATAATTAAAGACCTCTTACTTATTATCTTCTTTTGCAACTGAAGTGAATATAGAAGTGCTAAGTAAAATAAATAACTTTGTCATTTACCTAACATTCCAGTATATTTGGATTTACTAAGAATTATCATACAGTCAATTATATAACTAAATTCCATTTTTGGGTGATAATCTCTAAAGTCTATAATATTAGTGGGAATGGCAAATTTTCTTCTTGCTCAATGAAGTAGATTTTTCCAATGATACTAAATTTTATGACAAATAAAACTGATTTTTAACTTTCTCTGATTTTGAAGGTTTAACTCTTATTTTAGAAATATAGGCTGAATCAGCAAAATATCACTATAAAATAATGCAAAAGGGATACATATTACTGAACAACAATAAAAGATGTCACTGAACATATTGCAATCTGTAGTATTCCTTATCTAAGTACCTCAAAAGACATCTCATTGTTATACATGTGAGAACATTAGGTATCCTGTTACAGTGACACTGAAATATTAATGTCTAGAAAACAATCTTTGTTTTATTATGAACAACAGTAATTTGCAGTTCATAAATAAAGAAGGGGAAATGATGTTAATGTTAATGATCTTGAAAGAAATGTTAATGTTAGTGTACTTACAAATAGTCAATATTCTAGTCTACAAAAAGTATTTTGTCATGATTATATGCAAAGCACAACATCTCTATGCCTGTCATGGAGAGCGAGAGTAAAACAAATGATAGTAAAAAATTCCTAAAAGGTTTATATTATTTATAGTGAATTAGTAAAAGAAGAATGGGTTATTACACATGTTGTTACAGGTTTACCATATGCATCTGTGTTTTATCACCTAATGGAAACATGGTTTCAGACATAATTCATAGCCTAATTGTGTTCAGATGTTTTCACCAGATTAAGAACATTACTGCATAAAACAAAATTTAGTAAACTATGCATATGCACACTGTGAGAATAGTAAGTGACCTGGTTTTTTTGAAATTTAATTTGGCATTTATATTAGGAAAATATATGTTTGAAAGACCTAGAGTTTGGCATCCTATCATGGGCATTTGCTGAGACCTGATAAAGCTGGGCACAGCCAGTCCTGTGGACCAGGGTATGTGGCAACTTCCCACAGCGAGCCAAGGGCCACCTGTGGCTCCATAGGCCAGCTTCTGCTGCTGCAGTATTTCTGCAGCAGGGCTGCCAACACTAGAGGACTCTCTGTTGACCCTACAGTTACAATGTCCTCTGCTTAGTTCTTTCAATGTCCTCTGCTTAGTTCTTTCATTGTCTCCTGCTTAGTTCTTTCACAAACACTATAGCTCTTTTCATCTGCAATGTTATCTTCTACACTGTACATATATCTAAATATCTTCCATCTTGAAGCTTTGAGAAAGAGAAAGTGGTTCGGGTGGTTCTGGCACTCCATCTTTTTGCTAATTGCCCTTTGTCTACCAATGTGATAGGCAAAAAAATATTTTTTTCTCCAGATTTCTAGTGTGTTGCAGTGAGTATAGAACTAATTTTATTTTTAAAAACCTTTTCTCATCATTTTATTAAGTGGATATTTCATAATGCATATTTGAAAACTGCCACCTTAGGCAGATGCTGATGAAATATAAACATGTTTTTAAGAATCATAAATAAATTCCATGTTAAAAAATAATTGCCTCTTTTAAATGGATTTTGGAGAATTTTTATCTTTACATTTTCCTAATTGAACTGATTTTTATAACTAATGAATAATGCATTATCTTTAAATGTTGATTTATACTGCAACCAATACTCAAGTTTGTAATGTAGGATCTCATTCTCATATCTGTAAGATTTGTGTTGAGGTAACTTTGCATAGATAAGCAAACATCAACAAAAATCCTTTATCAGGAACACATTATTGCAGGATAACTCTGTCCTAAAATTCTATAGCCTAAAACTATAGGTGCTCAAAAGGAGCAGTCTGAAAATAGAATATATAATTTATATAATACTTCTCACCATACATAAAACCTATTACAAATTTCAGTACTTCTTATCATATATAACAGAATAAATTTAAATTTTGAAATTGTCATACCACAAACCAATAGGAAACATATACTATTACAAAATACACAAGATTTTGTAATGCTTCTTGATTTAAATGCCATGAAATTTAATGTTTTTGAAAAAATATGTTTGAAAATAGATAATTGTAGAATCATTAGACTTTTTAGCTATTTATATGTAGAACTTTGATAGAGAAATCCATAGGAAATACTTTGACTATTTTTAGGATTCTGTTTATTTATTTTTAGAGAGAGAGAGGCAGGGAGGAGAAAAAGAGGAAGAGAAACATCAGTGTGTGCTTGTCTCCCAAGCAGCCCCAACTGGAGACTTGGCCCAAAACCCAGGCATGTGCTCTGACTGGGAATTGAATGAGTGATGCCTTCATTCACTGGCTGCCACTAAATCCACTGAACCATACTAGCCAGGGCTAATTTGACTATTTTTAATTGATATAATACAATGATAGAATTACCTCATTTTTCAATTACAGATTAATATTACTATACTAAGTGAAATAAGCCAAAGACAAATACCATATGATCTCACTGATACGTGACATCTAATGAAAAACTAATGAACAAAATATAAAGAGGCATGAGTGCATGGAACAGACAGATAGCTGTTAGAAAGGAGAGGGAAGGGGGAGACTGAATGAAAGGAGGTGAAGGGGTTAGCCAACAAACACATATGCATAACCCATAGACTCAAAGGAGGGGGAGAAATGGGAGCATCTGTACTATTGTCAAAATGAAAATAAAGTTAACCCAGCCAGGGCACATAACCAGGTTGTAAGCCAGGTCTCCAGCCAGGTCTGTAGCTGGAGGCAGGTGAAAGGCAACCATACATTGATGCTTCTCTCTCGTTCTTCCTCCCTCCCTGCCCTTTTCTCTGAAAATAATGAGTAAAATTCTTAAAAAAAAAAAAAGAAGAAGAAGAAAACCAGTTAAAAATAATTTGATTTTCTCAATAATCTAAGCCAAAGAATGTTCTAATTAAGCACTTTTAAAAGTTTAGGCCATATTTTCAGCCTGCAAACATGTCTTGCTACCCCAACTCTCACCTCAGGAATACACTTACACTGACATTACAAGGTTTTAATTTATTGTGTTAAAATTAATGTTCTACCATTTCTTGTAACTGGTGGAAATCTGTTTACATCTATTCTGCTCTCCCTTTGTGCTTAAATGTTCTGTTGACTCCACTATGAACTTCAAGGTGAACTTCAGAAGTTCACTGAGAGGTTTATTCATTTTGGCAGAAAAAAAGGCTGACTCTATACATAGCTAAGTTTTAAACTACATTCCTGTACCTTGCAAAACTATTAACCTTTTTTTCCACAACTGGCTGTTTTCCATTTTTGATATGATGAGAGCCAAAACAAGAGTTGAGACCAGAATTCTTTTTCAGCTCTGGAAACATTAAGAAAAAAAAAAAATTCTCTAGGAAAAAATATATACATTGTATCTATCCTTCTATAACAGTCCATTTTAACATAGAAATTTAAAATTTTACCCCTTCTTAAAATGCTGTTTAATTCACTATAAATACAAATATCAATTTAATTTACCTGATCTATTGTATTAGAGAAAGGAAGATGAAATATAATTCCAAATGTTATGTACACACAGAGCTGTGTATCACTTGGTGATGCCAGTGCCAAACCTTGAGGCGTAGTATGTTTGCACTTATCTTTGGCCTCTACTTAGGAGCTCAAGTTGAAAGTATGGCTATAAATTATTGGCTTTTGATTTTATTTATGGGCAAGTTTAGTAAAACTAACTTTTCCCCTGAACATTTGAAATATGTAGTTTTAACATATCTCGTGTCTATTACTTCTTCTTTTATATATTCTCAAGAAGCATTATCTTCAGACAAATTTAGAGGGTAATTTGTAAATATGAAAAAATCCTTGTGTAATTCCATTAACTAAGCCAAAATATTTATAGTAAATTTAAGAATCTGGGTTTCTTATATTTGGACGTTTTAGGCAATGGGAAGAGCACTATTGCCCTAAATCTGATGACTGTTTCTAAAAGCTAATATAGAATTCTGAACTCTAAGACTATTAACATGTAAAGAATTCTAATAGGGCATTGCTGTGAAAATTAAATGTAGCTGATCATTGTAATGCTTTTAAATGCTCTGCCATTCGGAATTCACATCAATCAATTGCAATCATTAATCAAGTTGAATGCAGTGATTTGGGTGAACACTTAATATTGATTCTAGCTTAAATTTCACTGCAATTATAATTTAATGTTAAGTAGCATGTGTAATATTTAAATATAATCTAGTTTAAAATGTCAATTAAGTGACAGCAGAGAGGAAGGTCTAATCTTATGACCTGAAAGGAAATCTTTTCTGAAATGGAGAAAGGAAGAAGCCAGGGAGTCAAAAGAACCAGAGGAAATGAATGTTTGTGACAAATGGCATTCATGCCAACACTGAGAGGGGCTTTGAGACACACACAGACACACAAATGTACCAACAAGTGGAACAACAGCCATTGGGGGTTAGAAGACATCAAACTCCCCTAAATTTTCTATTAAAATTAAAGATCAGCTTCCAAACGGAAAAGTCTAAACACTTATTTATTGCAAAATCCTGCATTTAAACACGAAATCGCACATGTAATTTATCTTGTGTCCCAAATGTGTTACTTGGGTTGTCCTGGGTCAACCAGTTAATCAGCTTCGTGAAAGTTCCTTAATTTCATGGACTCTTAATTTTTCTCATCTGAAAATGAATGTTTCAACCAAGTAACTTATAAGGTGTAAGCCCTGATTCCAGTAGTTTGATTTGAGCATAAGTACTTGAAGGGAATTCTAAGGATGAAGCTCCAAATGGAGCTTTCTGAGCAGCCGCACTGGTATCACCCAGGGAAATGCTAGAAATGCAGACTCCTAGGCTGTTCCTCATACCTGTCAAATCAGAAACTCAGATGATTCTGGTACAGACTGAAGTTTGAGACCCACTGCTCTCAGGCATGGTTTGTTTCCCAGTTAATCAAAAACAAAAAGGATCAAGCACAAAGTGGTTGACTTGTTTCCTAACCCCCACGAAATTAACAAAAGATAGTTAAGTACAAAAATAACAAACAGGATAACAAGTGAATGAATCCTTGGAAATACCAACATTTTGGACAATTATCAACAGATTATACCTGTGAACAATTTCCAGAAAAGAAAAGATAGACAGAAATAAAATGACATCAATATTCAAAGGATATGAAAAATTATTTGCCACATGTAAACAAAATAATAAATATTTTTTAAGTATTTTTCCTAGAACTCCAGAACCTAACTCCATAATCCTTGAAGTGGAACCAAGGATAATAAAGGTCCTGGTGGGAAATCAGTTTAATTATGATTTAAAGGCTAAGAAAGAGCTAATCAGATAAAAAGTCACAAGGAAATCAGTGAAGCGTTCCTGACACTAGAATGGTCAGTGTCAGAGACTTCAGAATGTGTTCCCAGTACTGATATAATGGGAAAAAGGAAAAAATAAACTCAAGGGACTGTGTAAAATACCCTCTGTGCCTAACCATATACCCATGCATAAATTCATCAGAGCTGCCATTGCCATGCATTAATCAGATGATGCATGCACATGCGGAAACAATGACAGGCACATAGGCTACAAATATGAGAAAAATATGCAATTTAAGAGCTCTAGAGACTTAATAGTTCATTGCAGACTGTGTATTACTCTGCCCTTGTGTAGTCCCAACTGGTGGAGTCCAGAAAGTAGGGGCCAAAATCTCTGGGTGGATTGTCCCCCAACGAGACCATAGACATGGACTATAAAGAGAATAAACAAAACTTCAGTTAAGCAGCAAAATGACTAGCAAATAAAAAGAGGACTCACGCTACAGGAAAATTTGGGAGCTGGGTGAATCTCTAAAACAAACTTAGAATAAGAACCAGAGTGATAGTCCATTTGAATAATTCAGGATACTTAAAAATTGAGAAAAACGTGTTTGGAAACTCAATCATAAAACTCTATTGAGTTGAGTGTGTCTTTGAGTATAATAAAATGTCCCGAATCAAATTTAATTAGCTCCTAGTGATTCTAAGCCCTCCCGGTGGTGTGCATGTTAGTGGTAGTGTGGAAAGGAAATTGATAGTAACGCAAGCACATCAGGTTGAATATACTCATTCTGATTTAACATTAAATTGGCTTAAAATCTGAGTCAGAGAAGATTTGTCTCGTTTAGAGATCAATAGCTTAATTATAACAGAGCTGAAGAAGGCAGATCTAAAAAGGCTAAGTAGTAAAGTCCAAAGAAAGGCTGAATAGCATGTTATCTTTTGCTTCTTCAGTAAATTGGCTGTTTCACAAACTGCTTCTTGTTCAAATGAAAAGATTAATCATAAAGTTGATCTGACTCTAGTGTAAACATATTAAAAACATTGGTTCATTTTTTTCCCAGTGGAAACATCTATTGTTAACCTGCCTTGTGCTTAGTTTACTATGCAGTTTGATTTTAATTGTTTTTCCTAAAAAAAAAAAAAAAAAACTTAAACTGCCAAAGTATCTTTCTAGCAGTAGAAAGATTGAATAAATCTGGATCAAAGTATGTAGGTGAGGAAAAGACAATGCTCAAGTATACCATATAACTGCTTTAACATGAATAGAAAGGATTATACAGATTTAGTTTCAGTGCTTGAATCTTCCCAATTCAATCACATTAGAATAGTTTATGTACAATTCAGTCTACAGAAACGTGGTCTAACTGTGAACATAATACTGTGTTCTTAATTCTGTGTTCATCTAATTTGTTTTCTCATGCGACTGAACACCCTTTGTTCACAAATTTGCTCTTCAATCAAAAAGCAGGTAAATTGTAAATTCTGGAACAGCTTGTCTTCTTGTACATTTCAATATTATCCAGCAGCATGGTGGGGGTACTGATTCAGGAAAGAAATTAAAAATACATGACAGTACTTTGTAATACAAAGGTTCCCTAAAGCCAGTCACATTGGCATTGGCTGTTATCAACACCAGCTCCCTGTGGTGGAACTGCTGAAATGCTCTGGGTGGTCTTTATGCACTTCCTACCAGGCAGCTAGTTTGGCTAAAGGCAGAGAAATAACACTTAAAAGGTTTTAAAGTTTTCAGGACAAAAACTATAAGAGAACCTTGGCACAGGGAACTACTCTGGTTTAGGATTTGGAGCAGGATGTCAAGGAATTAATTTGGGGAAAAAAGCAACACGTAGGATCAGAAAAGGGAGATCCCTATACTTCAAGTCATGCTTCTTTCTTTCTGTAACTCTTAAATCTCCAGACTCCCACAATTATTTTATTTAGCACTTTCCAAATCTCACACAGTACAAGATGTCAGTTTTTGACTTTCCTTAATGTACTCCAATCCCACCTACATTCTAAGTGCAAAAACTCAGAACAGTGTCTTCCAAGAATATACATCATCAGTTCTCAGATAAAATATCTAAACACAGGATCCCTCGGAAACTGCCTGCACATGTTAGCAAGTCCAGATGTCAGACTCACAGCTGGAATACTACCTGCCTACTCCCTGCTGTGCTTATGAACCCATTAAATGAATATTATTAAACATGGAACAAAGCTAATTTTTCTCTCAATTTCAACCTGTGACTTATTAATATGAAACAAAGAGAAACTTGTGTGCTGGCACCAGTGAGATAGATCATTCTTTATGAATGATCAAAGTCTACATAATTAAATAAAATTCAGATGAGAATTTTAATTCATTCTATGTAGAAAGAAGTCCACAGATATTTCAAAATATAGGAAGAAAAGACATTTTAAGAAAAATATAATATTGAATAACATGGATTAAGATTTTTTTTTTACATATTCTTTCTGTACCTTGACATTTTAAGTAAGATATAACTGACTGATAATCAATAAGATTATAATCAAAATTATATTTAATGGTTAATGATATTTTTGTTTTCAAATATCTAATTTTATGATCTCTCTCATAGTGATAATGACAGGACTGGATGGAACATAATACAGAGAAAATGAGCTGATATGAGGAGATCTAAATTCTACTTGTGCTGAAGCATGTCACTGCCTGTTTTATTTAAGATTTCATTTATTTACATATTTATGTATTTATGTATGTGTGTATTATATATGTATGTATGCATTTATTTTAAAGAGAGGGGAAGGAAGAGAGAGAGAAAAACATTAACGTGTGGTTGCCTCTTGCATATCCCCCACCTGGGGACCCAGGCAACAACCCAGGCATGTACCCTCACTTGGAACCGAACCAGCAATCCTTTGGTTCTCAGGCTGGCACTCAATCCACTGAGCCACACCAGCCAGGGCACAGATCACTGGTTTAATTAACTTCGGACGAGTTAAATAATCTCATATTCCTGATCTGTGAAATGGGCATATTAAGATCTGATATGTTCATCTCACAGATCATATGAAAATAAACAGGTAATAAATATTTAATTTCTTTTGATAAACAACAAAAAAAGGTTAAAAAATACAAGAGATTATAAAGTCAAGCTGGGATCTAAGAGAAGGCCAATTGTTCAACATAATGTTGCTTCACAAGTGTTAAAGTTTATAAATTTATTTAGGACAGTGAGAACAATGCTAATCTTTAAAATACTTAATCCATTCATTTAATTTGTAAAGATTTTATTCATTATTTTTAGAGAGAGGGGAAGAGGGGAAGTAAGAAAGGGAGAGAAACATCAGTATATGGTTTCCTTTCACCTGCCTCCAGATGGGGACCTGGCTGGAGACAGGGCTTGCAACCTGGGTATGTGCCCTGAGTGGGTATCTAATCTAACCCACGACACTTGGGTTCACAGGCTGGTTCTCAATCCTCTGAGTCACACCAGCCAGGGCCCCATTCTTGAGTTTTCTGTATTCAGTATACAAAGACTACTGAGACAAATCAGACAGCTAACTCAATTATCTTCTCTTCCCTGAGAGAAGGTATTCTAAGTACTTGGCTTTAGGATGTGTGTACTTCTGAGTTGGAAAGAAAGGCTTTAGCGACATTTATGTTAGAAGTAGTCTTGCCTGAAATTTTGACAGTATCATAGTTACCAAAAACCAATGACATTCAATAAAGTAAATATTTTTCAATTTTTTCCCGGTGGGAATTGCCACTTATAAAATAACATTATTGAACTTTTGTTCATATTTTATGCAATATTTATAATTGCATTCTGAAATTTTGAGTTTAGTATTTTATATATTTAAGATATACAGTATTTTTGATAATCATCCTTATTGTTAGAAAGGGATGCACAGTCTATTTGTAGAAAGTCCTACTCAGTGCAGGGTTCCTATACCTACTCAGTGCAGGGTTCCTATATAATAAAAGTATTATGAGTAGTATAAATATTATGCACATACAAAATAAAATATCTAATATTTGCCAGACATTTTTATGTGCACAAGCATATTTTTATATTTTATATGTTATTTAACTCTCAAAAAATCTTATGAAATTGGTGCCATTACTATTTCTCTTGTGCACATGTAGGAAGACAATAAAAGGTTAAGTGACTTGCCCAAAACTGCACAGCCAGTAAATGTTGGAGTCAAGATCAAACCTAGGTAGTGCACCATCAGAGCCTACCCTCTGATCACTCCACCCTGCTACCTCCTGCTTAATCTCTTTAAAACCCACACACTTTAAGGGAGACTCCCAACATGTTCAGCGGAAAATGGTTGTACTTTCGGACCTAGAGCATGAAGGTGAGCTGGTTGCACCAGCCTGAAAGGGCTAAACTCTCTCTTCACTTCCCAGAGCTGTAGTGGAAAATATCTCCCCACTCTTGTGCAGCAAGTCTCCGAGCCTCCCTATCTCACAGAAACTACTTGTTTCTGAGAGGCATCAAAAGACACTATCAATGGCAATAGCTCTTGAAAATGTGTCCTTTTCCTGACTTGATCACAGGAACATGTTTGAAAGTTTGCTCTTAGAATAAAATCCAATCTCAGAGCCCTATATTAGCATTAGCAAAGGTTATCCTTTGGCAAAATTTGCAAAATGCGTTCAGAGTACCTGTAATACCTTCTCCCTTCATGCTTCCCAGTTGGCTCCAGCAATCCTACTAGGAAGAATAATTGATTATCTGTGTGATGTTTTTGCTTTACATTTGTCTCTACTGAAAGACTTAATTTCATAGGTATGTGGGCCATACTTGGCATTTTTACTACTGTATTCTTAGTCTCTAATATAGTGCCAGATTATGAAATATGCCAGCCCTTTATTGGATTAATGAATAAAATATTTATTGAAAAGATGTTAACCATTTCTTAAATCAGTTTAGGCACCAAAATAGTTGTGCAATTACTATCTTTTAACTTAATAGGAGAAAAATTAGTTGGAAAGTAGTTAAGGAAAAAGGAAAGTAGTTAAGATATGAGTCATTCTGGGATTGAATTTCTGAAGAAAATTATTCAAGACCTACTATAAAAGGGACGGAAGACATGAAACCTCTTAATACACTGCATAGTCACAAGAACATAATGTATTTTCCTTCTTTGTAGCAGGTTCCAGGGTTCAACCTGCTCTATCTACTTTCATGTCTCCACTATCTACTCCATGCCTTGTGATTTCTGTCTCCATGTTACTGGCTGTGGAACAAGATGCTATTTTTCTTCTTTTCTTTGTATCCTGGTAGAGTAGACACAAGTCCAAATCATTTCAATCACTTGAAAAACTCACCAATGAAAAAAAGAAAACAACATACATTGAGAATATCCACCACCTTCATAATTGTAGCATATGTTTACCATTTTGATTTCCAAATAATTATTCTAAATTATTCAGTATGGAAGCAAAATTAATTATGATTGCTCATATTTAATGAGAACTTGTTATATATTCCATTCACTTGTCACTTTTTACCTGTTTAGTCATTTAGTCTGTAAAAAATATGGCTTTACAAATTACTAAATAAACTAAGGTCCAAAAAAACAAAAATAGCAGGCTATCATCCCTCAGCTCATAAGTGACAGAAATAAATTTGAAATCTAAATTTCTGTTTCCCCAAAATTTTTGTTATTACTAAAAACTATTTTTAGGCAAAATAGTGCTGGTTTCTGGTCTCAAGCAAAAAAGAACATGTTATTTGTAAGTAAATCTAGAGTTTATTAAAATTCTCATATAAATGTTGGTGATTTCTTCCCATCTTTTTTTCACCCAGCAATAGCACAAAAAATAAAGTCACCAAAGAATGAATGAATACCTATATTCCCCCAGTGGCCTGATCTGATCCACATCACAGTGAACTTGAATGCCTGGAATGACTAATGCTTCATTTGATTACCTGCTCCACTAAGACAGATGGACTGACGTAAATCTCTACGTAGTGTGATTTAAGGGATATCACACCTCATTTTTTTTTAGAGCATCTTTCCTTCAATAGCCATTGGTGACATGTCGGCCACCTCCTCAATTGTATACCACTGTATTCCCTTTCCATACGAGACAACATTCATGTGATAAGGGGAGGTGTGTAGGTTTCGGAAAATGCTAAGTTAACAACAATAATAACCACCAAAAGGTGATCAATAGAATCAGCATAATGAGAGACAAGGAGACAGCTCTAAATCAAAGTGTTATTAATCTATTAGTTCACTCATTAAAAACACATTTATAGAGAGTTTACAATATGACAGAGTTTATGTCTACTGTTGCTTACCCAAAGACAAGAAGACTGTTTCCACCATTAAAATGCTTATGGTATGTTTTAGTCAGTTTGGGCTGCTATAGCAAAAATACGATAGACTGGGTGGCTCAACAAACACACACTTACTTTCATAGTTCTTGAGGCAAATCTGAGATCAAGGCACATAGTGAAGACCTGCTTCCTGGCATGTAGATGACAAATCTTCCTGTTCTGTCTTTACATGGTGGAAAGTAGAGAGGGAGAGGAAGCAAGCTCTCTAGGGTATGTACTTATAAAGGCTATATGCCATCATAAGGCTCCACACTCATGACTTAATTACCTACCAGGGCACCATTTCCAAATGCTATTATATTGGGAATAGGGTTTCACCTTTAAATTTTGGTGCTGGGGGCACAAACATACAATTTGTAGCACAGTTTAATGAAGAAGAGAATGTGCCAACAATATTATAATGATATGTGCTAAGTGCTATAAGGTGTTCTGAAAAGGCAAAGGGCTTAGTTTACTTAAAAGAATAAACTCCTAAATTTGCCTAAAGTCATTATGAAAAGCTATAAAGTTTAGATAAGCTTTGCTATGAGACAACAAAATCTATTGAAGGGTTTGCTAGAAGCAAAGATGAACAGAGAATTCTAGCTTGAGTGATAGAGAGCTGAGTATATAAGGTGCAAGGTGGGTGAGTGGAAGGTAAAGATGGAATAGCTAAAAATGATATCAAATTATTAAGGACATGTACATATGCGTGGCAAAATATACTACCTTGAAATTTGTGGGGAAAACTTGAAGTCACTGGCATCAAAATATCCCTTTCACTTTAGAATAATTATGTCAACAGTATTTCTACTGCAATGGAACAACATAGAAAGTATCAGGACCTGGCCAAAGGTTGTAAAATTGACTATTAAGACAAAGAGGTAATATAAGAAACTAAAGATATATAATCAAATAGTGGAACATAATTGTTGATGTGTTTTTCTGCTTTCTTTTTAAAAAATTTGTTTATTGTTGCATTGCATTTGTTCCATTTTTCCCCCTTTGCTCTCCCCTGCCCTACCTGCTCAGTCCTCTCTTCCACAGTCAATCCCTACATGTTGTCATGTGCTTTGATGGGTGTTTGAGAGCCTAAAAGGAAATAATGATTAACTGTGCCTTGTCTCATGTGAGGTATGGCAGAAACCCTGGTGACAGTCCTTCTTGCCCACCATGTTTTTTTTGTTGTTGTTGTTTTTTTGCCAGAACAGAGCATTTGTCCCTCAGTCTCAGAGTATTAGCTATATTGCTCAAAGCTGTCTCTCTTGTCTGAGGATTGCCCTATGCTCGTAAAAGCCATGAGGCCCAGAAAGTTATGCTCCCCTCAACTTCATGCTCAGAAACTGCCTGATATAGGTGGTAGATTTGCTTCAAGTGGGGACTATCTCTGTGGTGCTATTTGCCCTCTAAAGCTTCCCCCTGGGATCCTCTGGTAGCTAGTTGAGACAACACTCTTCTTAGACCAGTATATGACATCTTAGCCCTTCATTTACTCCTTCCCTGTCTTCCCCTTACCAAAGTGGAGAAGTTAAGAGAAAACAGGATGAGTCATAACTAACAGAGCACATATCTTTGGATAAAGTGCCAGTCAGAACACAACAACCTTAGGAACTCTTTCTGTTGCTGTCTTGACCCTGGTTTCATAGCTGTCCTAGTCTGCAACTCTACTCTTGACTTTATTCATTTAATTAACATCAATCTGTCTATTTTTTGGATGTGGCTTTGATCCCTACTTCAGCCTGCCATGTATCTTGTGGTTGATAAACTTCTATATCAGCTATACCCTTGATCTTGGCTGACCCTGATCTCCACCTGTCTAACCACACTTCACTAGCAATTCCTGCCCAAATCAGGCTGCTAAAACAAGATGCTGTAGATTAAATGGCTTAAACAGACAATTATTTCGCATAGTTCTGGAGACTGGGAAAGTCCAAGATCAAGGTGCTGGCTGATTCAGTTCCTCCTAAAAGTCTTTTGTGCTTTTTCTAGATTGCAAATGACTACCTTCCTGTTGCCTTCTCACATGTCAGAAAAAGAGCTCTCTTTCTCTCCCTCTCTCTTTCTTTTCCCCCTCACTCTCCCCTTCTCCCTTTTCTCTCCCTCTTTATAATCCCATCATAAGGATTCTACCTTCATTAATTTATCTAACCCTAATTACCTGACCAAGGTTCCATCTCTAAATACCATCACATTAGGGTTTACAGCTTCAAATGAATCTTAAGGGGACACAACTCAATTCATAGCAGATTGCCACTGAGTACAAATGAATGTACTTACATTACACAGTAAGACTCACTTTCCATAAGCAATGCATCTTCACATGCACATTAATTTAACCACCGTGTATTTAGTACTTGCTCTATTCTAGTGACTGTGTTACCTGCTAAAGACATAAAGATTAGCTGTACAGTAAAACTCAGTTCATGTCTTTAACACAAATAAAACAATATAATTGGGAGTAAAGATTTTAAAATTAAAGGGACTATATATTCAGCTGCCAACATTTGAGACTTAATGGGTGAGCATGTGCTCTTTAGTAAGACATACAGAGTTTGAATAGAGCATCAACACTTAGTAAGTATGATGTGAGCAAATTATTCAACTATTTTAGCTGCAAGTCCTCATCTCTAGTATGAAGATACTAACATTTCTAGGATTTCTTTTTTAACTTGAGAAAGTACTTAGAACAGTGCCTGGTATGGAATGAGCACTCAATAGTTGTTAGTTTCTAGTAATAATATCCATCTATGTTGCTCTTTTCAGGTATTATACCATTTAATCATAAAAGAACAATACAATACATGGAGATTATTATTTTCCCATTTAACAAGTAATAAAAGCAACTTTCAAAAAATTTACATAAATTGTTGAAAGGCTAAAACTCAAATGCATGTCTTATTGGCACTATTGCCTCTAGATATGAAAAGGACCTACAAATAAATAATTCCAATATAATTTTTAAGGGATCAAACAATTATTTACATAATGTCTGACAGCAAATAGGTGAAAAAACTGACTCTATCTGAGAAGCTCTCCAGAAAAAATAATAGTTGTCATGGGCCTAAAAGGATGAAAGGCATTTCCTCCTCTACTTACTTTGAAGAAAATAGGAATAGTGTATATATATATATATATATATATATATATATATATATATATATATAGTATATATATATATAATTATGCATAGGAAATATTGAGAATTTTATTATTGTTTCAGCATGGGGATGTGTAAAGAGATAAACTTAAAATGGTAAATATTGCATGTTTGACTAAGAATGGGAAACATCAAAGATTTTCTGGCATAGTAGTAAAAAGATCATATTGATTTACTAGAGAGATTACACCAATAGCTCTTTGCCAAATATGTTAGAAGGTGGGACCAGATTTAAGAATAACTATTAAAAGTTGATTTCTGAAGTTTAATGAAGAAGAGCTGATAAAAACCAGGGAAAATCAAGAGTATTTTGTAGGCCACAATCATGTAGATTTGATGTTTGAATGATTTTAGAAGATAACATGGAAAGAAAGTGCTATAAGGTTTCTGGGTAAACTTTTGGAAATGACTTTATATATTTTGTCTAGGAATTCTTACACTGTAGTCAGGTAAATTTTATGCTTCAGATGACCATTATTATATAAATAAGTGACTGTAATGGTCATAGGATTGTGCTTACAAATGCATAACTACAATATCCAAAATTAACTGACTGGCCCCAGCTGCTCTATTTGAAGTCAGTGAAACAAACTACAACCCTAGCCATTGCAGTCCATCTGGCACTGTGGCATTCCCTCCTCTGCTAGCCATTCAGAATACCTTCAGCCATTATTAATTCAGATCTTGGTGGATTGTGACTCAAACATTAATACCTAAGGAGACAAAACACTTGATAGTCTCAATGCAGGCTTGCTTCACTTGGTGCTCACAATTACTGTGGGATGATGAGAGTCATCAGGGGGCACCTAAGTGGATCATCTAAGCTCCACAAATATTCCTGCTAATTTTCATCATGTAAAATCAGTTCCATCTCCTTTATTACCAATAATAATATGGTGATTCTTGCTTTGGCCTGCTGGCCATTGGACACAGTGCTTTAACTTGTAGTTAATTGTGACTCTGTGTCTTGGCAAGAGTTTACCCCTTTTCGTGATCAGCACCTGCAGTTGTAGAAACCAGCATTGTAGAGAGAAGAATCAGAAAATCTCCCAGTGAGTCACTGTGACTATTGATGAACAAAGACATTTCTACTTCTACATCTTGGTCCTATTTTTATGTGCTTTCTCTTTGGGGGACATAGCACCACACAGAAAAAACTTAATAAATTATTATTATCATTATTTTATTAAATAAATGTATTGCATCCTAATAGATGGTACCCCATCCTTTCAGAGTGCTTTCATTAATCCGGCCTTTCAGCTGCCCCTCTAGAAATCTATCCCTACATTTCTGAGGTTGTCTGCCATTAGATAACACTGTTGATGGAGTCAGACCTCCTTGAGTTTGGCTAAGAAGCAATTCAGAGCCATGAACTCTAATGCAAGGAATGTATTTAGAAAGTGCTAGAGATAGAAAAAGTGAGCCACTGGGCTGCATGGACTCAGGAAACAAGTTACCGATACAAAAGAAGGGACCTTGGAGTTTAGAAGAAAGAGAGCAAAGGTAACATACCTGAAGGAAGAAGAGGGGGAAAGGCACAGGTGTGCTCTAGAGAGAGAGAGAATGTGTGTTCCTGAAGAAATAAGGGGTTGGGGGAAGGCATGGGTGTGCTCCAGAGGGAGAGCATGCACTGGGTTCTTTGTCTTAAGGGTTTTTTTCTGTTTTCTGAAGGTGGAGGTTTTAGAAGAGGTATCAAAGGAGGATCTCAATAGAATATTCATCAGCTTTCCCTGCATAAGCTTTCAGGGTTGTGGTATTCACTAACTGATGAGTACTAAGATAGAAGGTCATTAGTCATTGCAGGTGGCCCTGACATCAGTCATGGCATTGCTTCATCTGTTTTTGCTGCTTTTTGGGGACTAAAGCTGATACACAACTGAGGTCTAGATGACCTAGTTTGACCAAAGCTCTGTTTCTGTGGTCAAAATGACCAGAGGCTTTGTTCCTAAGAATATTTGATGCAGGCCAGAGCCTCATTTTCCTGAGGGTTTATATTTTAGCTTAAGGGTGTGGTTGTGAAAGGGCTTATATGAGGCTATTCTCCAACCCTTTTGTTCCTCCTCTAAGGAGTTCTAAACTGCATGATAATGATATGCTAATGGAGGAAAAGTCACTCTTGGAGCAAGGCCCTCCTCCTCCCAATAGTTGCTTTCTTTAGTTTTGCCTATTGCCTGGTACCCAGGACTTTCTACCATGGTGAGCATTGTACCTGGCCTATTGTTCCTGCTCTGCCTACTCTATTAAGACATCTGATCTGATCAGTGGAGTTTATTATCTACGCTAATCCTACAACTCTTTTTCTCCCAAGTGGGCCCCATGACCTGATAGTTTGTGTGGCATTCCATGCTTATAGATCAGGTGTTCTGGAAGTCCTGAATACCTGGTGCTGGTTGACAAAATGCACTGTCAAAATAATTATCTATCCCTTTAAGGGCAACCAGTGGACTACTGGACCAAGATAAAAATGATTCAATTTAGTCCATTTACCTCCAACTGGCCATTTGGTCTTCTAAAGGAATAGTGCCATATTGGTGGCTGAGCACTGGTCTCTGTTCTGATGGATTGGATATTCAGGAGGAGTCAGGATTAGATTGGTCTTGGAAAGTGAGAATCCATGTGGTTGGACCCATATCCATTCTCTTTCTCTGCCATCTGAGCCACTATGTTCCTATGCATGTTGTGCTAGTTTTGACAAAGCCTGACTTACATCAACTGGCTAAGCACATTTGTCTGCTTGCTTGCTTTTTCAGTGTTTTTTCTATGATGCATGGTTTCTGGCTGGTGTTAACATGACCATAAAATCTTCATAGTTCATGCACTCTGGAGATTATGTGTGTGTGTGTGTGTGTGTGTGTGTGTGTGTGTGTGTGTGTATGTATATGTATATATATATAGTCTCTACCCAAGACTCTTAAGACTGGAAAGTAGGAGGGTAGGACCAAAGCAGCAAAGAGTGACAGAACTCCTTTGAGAAACTCATTTGCTATTATGAGTAAGTTGTTTTTTATATTATGACAGCCAAAGAACAGGTTATTGAATAGTTTTTTGTGCACAGACCAATATTAGGGACTTTGAAAGTGCTGGTATAGAAATGGAATCAGGTTTTAGCTTGAAGTTCATACAACTTGAGAAGGTTATATAATTTCAAGTTTATATAATTTGAAAAGTCTGTCTAGAAAAAAACATAAAATTAATAGAAATGTAATCATAATATGAAAAAAAGAAATGTCAACAAATCACTGGACCTTTGGAGATTCATATTTTTTCCTGAAAATAATTTTCGGTAACTTACTAAATTATTGCTTTAAAAGTATGTTGAGGGATGCACATGTATGGGACATTTCCCTTATCTGCTTAAGGAACTGAAAACTCTAAAAAATAACTTTAAAATTATTTTCTGCAGCCCTGGCTGGTGGCACAGTGAATAAGGTGCCAGCCTGCAAACCCAAAGGTCGCTGGTTTGATTCCCTAGCCAGGGCACATAATGAGGTTGCAAGCCAAGTCACCAGCCAGGTCAGTAGCTGGACACAGGTGAAAGACAACCATACATAAATGTCTCTTCCTCTCTGCCTCTCTCCCTACCCATCTCTCTAAGAATAATAATTAAAATATTAAAAATAAATAAAATAAATATGATTTTCTGACTATAAACTAGCTATCTTTCCTAGCAAGGATACTATGATAATACATTTAAGGGCTCATAAATCTAATATCAGCATGTGAAAGAGAACTCTTTCATATGCTTAGGGTTCATTAACTTTGCAACATCTACCCCTGAACTAATGAGTCTTTAGCATGCAACAGCTTGAGTGCTGTCCCCTAGAAGGAAATGGTATCTCACCCATTAGTTTCTAAGCAGTATTGCTTTTGTGATTTTCCTTCTTTGGAGATTTTTTTTCACTTTAACTTCCTTTATACAGACACCAAATTTTCGTGGACTTCAAGTTTTGGACTTAGTCTTACTTCACTTCTCTACTCTCTTATTTGACATTAATATTGACATTTACTTTTCATTTACCTCTTACACACAGATTACTCATAAATTTATAACTCTAGACAAGAGGCCTCCTTGGTCAAATCTGAATGTCCCTAGATATCACTGAAATGACTCAAAGTCACCCCCAAGTCAACATAGTCAAGATTTAAAAATAATCCTTTTCACTCTTCAAATCTAGTCATCTATAATATAACATTGTCAATTTCAGATAATTTAATTTCCACTTTCAGTGACTCTATACAGTTACACAAATCTCAGAGTGATCATTGAAATTCTTCTCTCTTTTTCACTATCTTTATCCAAACTAAACTTTGCCAATTTTACTTCCTAAATATCTTGCCACTTTTTCCATTTCTCCCTAACCTTTTCACTGCTACCTTTTAAATCCAGGCTGCCACCACTTAAATCCTAATAGACTCCATCACAATAACCTCCTAACCAGTCAGTGGACTTTCATCTATTCTTGCTCTCTTCTTATCAGATTTAGTCACAGAGGCCAGTGTTCATTTAAAAACACAAATCAGATGAAATCATGTGCTTGGCTTAAGTCTGGTCAATATTTTCACATTGCTCATAAGATAGAGAATAAACTATTTAGCAAGGCTTACAAAGCTGTGATGGATTGGCCCTACTGCTCAAGCCTAATTTCACAATAGTTCTTATTTACTTGGTCTGCTTATGCTGTCCTACCTTTATCTAGGTTTGTTACAAATATCATGCACCTTTCTGCCATGCCTTTTCCAAATACTGAAATATAGTTTCTTCTTTTCCCAGGAAAAAACTAATCACTCTTAATACAGGGTGTGGCAAAAGGTTTACAGTTGTGGGTATGTGAAACAGTTTATTCTTTTAATATTATTTATTAATTATTGATTTTTTTTCATACAAACAAGTGTAAACTTACTTTTATCCCAACCCTGTATTTCAATTTAATTGCCCTATCTGAAGGAAATCTTTCCAGACTTCTCTGATTAGCTCATATTAAAAAGAATCCTAATAATGATAGCAATTTTACGTATTTCTATAGATATTTGCTCTTTCCCACTATATTATAATCTCTGTGGAACTAAGGACATTTTTACCTCTTTCACCATTGAGTCTCCAGTGCTTAGCATATCCCTTGGCACCTGACACGCTATGCATATTTGTTAATGATTTAGTGAAGTATGTCCTTTTCTCAGTAGAATGAGACCACATCTAGCAAAATATGTTTATGTGTGTATGCATAGAGTGGAAAGCAGGGAGTGTGCTGTGTGAGCTGAATGTGTTACCTACCAATTCCCTTAATGGTTGTATTTGATCATAAATGCTGGCTGTCACTTTGGGTCATCTAGTTAAGTTTCTAAGTGTATTTGCCACACACATCCCATTGATTAGAGATGATTTGCTGATCTGTTTTACTTTAGGTAAATAGAAATCTAGTGTTCCACAACATGCAATTGAATCAATTTGGCGGATTGCTTAAAGAATACTTAACACATGTTCTCCAACTGAAGGGTATCCAGTCTGAAGCTATAGCATCAGCAAATTGAATACTCAATGAAAAGTGCAGGGGAAGCTGGTCCTGTATTGGCTAGATTGATATTAAATGTAAGACTTACAAGGTCCTGAAGGGTGAGAAAAGAAATCAGTAAGAGGACACGGGCTTGCCAAGTACAATGTAGATGGCTATGGGCTTTAAAAACAAGACCCCAGCTTCCCTAAAACAGTCCTGCAGGTGTTATTTTATTATCTTCCTATAAATTAGGAAACTGATGCACAGGGATTAACTGATATTCAGGGGCTATGTCTAAAGAAGGTGATATTCAGAGTATATTGGTGGTACCCAATACCTACATTTTTTCTTTTAGGTTTAAATATAATTTCCTGAAAAACTGAAGCTATTCTAAGCCCCATGCTAGAATTCTTTTATTATTTATTTGCATATATCAACCGAGTGTAAATTACTCAAAGACTCACGTTTTGTCTTCTCTATTTACCATTTTCTCACCAGGAGAAACATCCTGGCTTTAAAGGCTGCTGAATGAATGAATGAATGAATGTCCCGAATTACTTCACCTAAGTAGTTATGTTTCTGTCTTAAACCATACTTCTTCTTTCATGGATTTAAAAATGTAGGTTTTATCATTATTCAAGTATGGGAAAGCCAACAGACCAGGAGGCATTGCCATTGAAAAGAGTCTGTTATACACAATTCTCAAGAAAAAGGGGCCACTTGGGGAAGCACCAAGGTCAGTGAGGAGGCCAAAGGGTTGAGGGGATATGTATGTAGACAGGAGGCAGGATTTACTGCAGTTTTCCCAGAGAGTAGGGTAAAACAGGGTCAGCAGGCTTCAGGACTGGCTAGCTTGAATGTTCTTAGCAGGCTCTGGAGAAAGAGGCTGTCCCAAGTCATCTGCTGATTGGCATGAGAGTGATCAGGGCAGAAGCAGATGGATAGCACTCCTGAGTGTGGGAGCCCTGCGAGAGCCCAAGAAAGAGGGTGGTTATGGTTAAGGAAGGACTGTCTTCATTTCAAAGGAGCAAGGCTCTGTCAAACTACTTGCAATGAGGGTATTTGGTGGGACACTGAATAATTAAAACATATATTGCATTAGAAAATTGTTAATAAATATTTTTAGTAGTAGATTCTTTTTTTTTTTTCTCAGCAAAATCATAGCTGTCACTAAGCAAACATTTTATGAGAGATGACTCAGCTCCCTGAAAAATTTAAGCAATGTTTTCCTCTTTATCAGAAAACAATCTCTCATTTTTTTCCCTCTTGCATTTTGGTGGTTTTGTGTGTATATGCATGTATGAGTTTGTGCACATTGGTGAATGAGTCAAACATAAGATAATTGCCCAGATTTGTATTTTTCAGCTGTTTCTTAAACTTCAGAGGGAATTATGTTAACCTGATTTGTTGACCATTTCTGATATTTTGAAATATGCATTCCAGGTGGAAACCTGCATGGAAGAATTTTAGGCTGACAGAATCAGAAATATTTAAACACTCTATACAGTGAAGTTCATAAGGGAAAATCTGTTAGTGGCAGTGTGAGGCTGTCCTGAAATTACCAAGCAGGCAGCAAGTGCCCTAATAAAAGCAGTTTCTAGACATTGTGGGAAGAAAGTCTGTAGCCATTTTTTAGATAGTTATTTTTCTAATTGTGCATTCCTAACTCAAGGAAGAACCTGATGGTGAGAGTACACTTCTCTATTGTAATCTACCCATTTAGCTTTCAAATAGCAATATTAGGTTAACATTGTGTTTAGGGCTTGGAGTAGGGTATTTTTTGTTGCAAAAGGGGAGAAAAAAAGTAACATAGCACCTGTCAGCAATTTAGGTTCCACGTCTTTGATTCAGATGGCAGATGATAAATGTTTCATTTATTTTCACAGACAGTGCCTAAAAAGCAAATCAAAGAATGACTTCCTAGGACAGAATGGGAGAAAAGAGAAGCATAAACCTTTTTGGAATTTTTGTTCCACATAAGCAAGGATATTTCTGAAAGACAATAAAATAACAAAGGTACCATTCCAAACATTGTTAATGTCTTAAGTTGAAGGTTGGAGAGCATACAGCCAGCAAAATCCTACTTTTAAAAACATTAAATCAACATATGAAAGGTCTGGAAGCTTCTACTCATGTTATCATGCATCCCAAATAGTTTTACTCATTCATTTATTTTAAAAGATACATTTAATGAAATATTACTATGTACCAGGTCCTGTTCTGACATATACAACAGAGGACAAAAATAGAATATATGTACTATTTGGTGTACATTTAAAGACAGTACTCTAGCTCCTTTGATAACTTTATCAGCTTTAGAATGGAACCATTTTGTAAATGGATGTTTACTTCTTTGATGTTCCCTTTTGTTGGTTTCAGTTTGTGTGTGTATGTGTGTGTTTATGTGTGAATGTGTGTATGTCTATGCATACGGATATGTCTAGTTGGAGGATTGCAATGAGTTTTACTTACTAACCATAGAATTTGTTGCTACATGTAACTAAAGGATAAAAGTTGCTTTTAAAAAGCAAATACATCTCAAAGAATGTCTAGTTCAATAAAAACTGAACTTTCTTCTTCCTTATCAGATCTGATATTCTTTAGATTATACTTTTATGATGGTGAGTCTTTTATACTTCAGTGATTCTCAGATGTGCCTGGGGAGATATAAAAGTTACTGATTCTTTGGTCTAACACCTGCCATCCTAAAATTTTTATTTAATTCAGGTATTAGGGTTCTTCAGAGAAAGAGAGCCAATAGGGGTGTGTGTGTTTGTGTGTGCAGATTTAACACAATGAATTGACTCACATGGTTATGAAGATGGAGAATTCCCATGATCTGCCATCCATAGGCAGGAGACTCTAGTGTCATTCCAGTTGAGTCTGAACAACTAATAACCAAGGGAACCAATAGTGTAAATCCAAATAATCCAAATCCAAGGCTAAGAAAAGCAATGTCTCAGTTCAAGTAGGCAGGAAGGAAAGGAAGCCTCCCTTCCTTTCCTTTTTGTTCTGTTAATACCCTTAACAGGTTGGACAATGTCCACCCCCTTGGGGAGTGCAGTCTTCTTTACCTATTCCTCTGATTCAAATGCTAGTGTCATCCAGAAAGAGCCTCACAGACACACACAGATGTAATGTCTTTCTGGGTACTTTGGGCCCCATCCATTTGGACCTAAAATTAATTATCATGATTGGTGTGGGGTGCAATCAAGCATGAGTAATTACAAAAACTCTCCTAGTCAATCTCATTTTTAGCCAAGGTTGAAATTCACCATTCTAAAACACTGATCCTCAGAGTGTGGTCTTGGTGGTCTCATCACCACTGGGAACTTGTGAGAAATGCAAGTTCTAGCATCTCCCCCCAGACCTATTACAACAGAGATTCTGAGTTCAGGGGCTGTAATGTGTTCTTTTATCAAACCCTCCAGATGAGGATGGGAATTAATTTGCATTTCTAATCAGTTCTCAGGTGATGCTGATTCTTCTTACCAGTCCGAAGACAACACTTGGAGAATTGCTATTCTACACCCAACTTCCATCTGATTCTTTCATGACTTCTGTTCATACTTGATAGAATGGAATTTTCAGGAAAAAAAAATAGTATCTGGTAAGATTAAGGACTACAGATAATCAATTCCTTATTCTCAATGATATTCTGTTTTTTTTTTGTTTTTTTTTTTTGAAGATTTATTGAGAAAAAGTGTGATTTGTAAGTTAAGTTTAAAATTTTCCATTTACCGCCTACTATCACAGACACTTGACTTGGAACATAAATAAGTTGGTTCAGTTGTTACTCCCTCACTGGCAGAAATAAATATCCAGGTGTGAGAGGCACCAAACATGCCCCTGACTCACAGCCTACTTTTGTATTAGTCCTCAAGCTAATGTCAAACCTTTGCCAGGTACTGCTGACCACCTGTGAAATATTTAATCAATCTGCTGATCCAGCTGCAGCCTTTGAGTGCCATACATTCAAGCTCTGCTGTGGAGTAAGAGAGGGCTTTTGGCATCACGACAGTGTAATATGGGCCATGTTAGAAAAAGGGAGTTGACCCAGGTCTGGCTGGCACAAATAATTTGTTTGCTCCTATTGTCTCTGCAACCAAGGCATGTGTTTTAGTACATCCTTAATACACCAGTGGAATACCCTTTTGTCCATGTGACACAAAGTCAGAAGTCTGGAGTAACTGGCTCACATTCAGATGTTTTATGTAAATGCATATGATTATTTTCTCTTTTCCTCTTCCTAGCGTCTGACTGCTAGAGTGCATGTCTGTAGAATGTGACAATACCTGCTTTGGTCCAGCAATGGTCATATGATTCCCCAGGTGTTTTGCAGATAGTGAGATTAAATAGGCCAAGAGAGAATTTAGAAGATTTCTGAGATAAATTTTTAAAAATAGCCACTCCTTAAGAGAACAGAAACTCAAGTTTAGTGACATAACTAATCATAGACATTCGCAAGCCCAGCAATTATGAAATATATCTGATCGTCAGAATCACCAGCAGTTGTAAAAAGAGAGATATAGGGGTCTATTCAGAAATTGTTCTTTGGATGAGGCTAGAGTAGGTTCTAAGTTATTCTGTTGATTCTGTCACAAATTTCTTTCTGCCCTGTTATCCAGCCACCACTTTGTGAACCACTGACCCAGACTCTTTCTGAAAGCCAAATGATCTCTGCTTCAAAATTTGCTTTTTTAAAAATAAATTAATTGTTGTTATATTACATTTATCCCATTTTCCCCCTCATTGCTCTTCCCTGCCCCACCCATCCCATCCCCTCTCCCACAGTCAATCCCCACATGTTGTTGATGTCCATGCAAAATGAACTTTTGTCCCTATCACATTCAGTCTCTGTAAAAGGTAATAATGATTCTGGATCAATAACAAAGTCAAGTTAATCAATAAATTCATATGGGTTGAGACATTGATTCTATCTAAGCTATACATAGCTATATAACTTGGTCTATATCTTAAGCTCCTTTAAACTTAGTCTCCATCCTGGTGAAATTAGAATAGTAATTCCATAGTATCTTAAGGATGAAATGAATTGAAGATTATCAAAAATATTTTGAAAACAATAAAGCACAATAAATAGTTAAGAAATTTGTTGGTATTATTGAATAATGTTTACTAAGCTTAAAGGATAAAGTTCACATTATTTGTCATGTTGGGTGATATTAAAACAAATGGATTTTAGGAATCTTGATTGAGAGCAGTGAACAAAGCAAATTTATACAAAATAAAAGACAAGGCACATACAAATATTTGACTAAGAGGAGGTGGTACATACATATTGAGTAACTGTCTATTAATTCAACAAATATTTTCATACTGGGTTCCTACTGTGTGCCAGGAATCCACTGAAATTACCAATCAGTGACAAAGCAAATTTTGACATTTGTCATGTATTACCACAGAAAAATCTAATTAAAGATCACTCTTGGTTGTATGTTCTTTCAAGGAACAATTGCACGTCACTCATCATGGCATATAAGGATCTCGCAATCTGGGCGCTACCTTCCTTCTTCAGTCATGCATCATGGGAAAGGCCACATTCAAGACACACTGACTTTTAAGGTTTTCTTTTTTAAGGCACCCTTTCAGGATTGTGATTATTTGCATAAAGACCGGTTCTATTTCTGGAAAACAAATTGCTATTAATTTCCCCAAAAAGAGGTGCAAAGCCCCAAGTTTTAAGTTCATAGAGAGAAAATTGTTTACCTGAGATGCAGTTGAAGTTGAGGAGAGGAGCTCCCCAAACCTGCTAATCAATTAGGGAATCGAGGCTGAGCCAGGTCAGCTGACACTCTGCTCCAATGCAAATTTCCCTGGAATCCTTTTTCCAGGCAGAGTTCATCCTCGCATACACCCCTATTAATACCACTATTAAGGAAAAGATGATATTGTTTAGTATTGTCTGTATATTCTCTTTTAACCATAAACTGAAAATCGACTCTCATATAATTATCTCTCTATCCTAATGCTAGTATTTCTTCCTAGCATGCAGTAGGAGCTGAACAAATACGTGAGAAAGGAAGAAAAATAGAATGGGAGAAAGAGAAAAACCACACATCTTAAAACCCCAAATACACACACCCTTTTAACTTGCATTGTGGCTTTTATAGTAGTCAACCAGGTGTTCCCAATAATGAGGCTATGACTATGATGTTTAGAAGTCAACAGACTTTCCTGAGACAATGAAAGAAGAAAAGGGAAAGCCACGTGATACACTAAATTTGAGGTCAGCACCTAAAGCTCATTGGCATGGAGCCAGGGAGGAACAAGGTAGGTGAGACAGAGAGGAGACTCTGTGGATCTTCAGGTGTGTTTGTGTTTATACCTATTAAAATAAGTGTGTTGACAGTACTCAGGAGAGATAGGCAGGGAGTAGTTTCCAAATCTGGTCCTGGGAATTCCTTAAAAAGAAAACAAATTGTAGGCACTGATTCTGGAAGATGATGGGTGGAAAATGCTAGTAGATGCTTCAAGTTTCCTGGCTCAGAGCAACTGAGAGTCCTTTTAGGGGATCAGAGTTCCTGGGGGTGGTTCCCCCCACCCAAGAGTTTGTATATGTCAGGGAGTCTGAATTGCTAAGCTGCTGAGGCTATACTGAAAAGTTACTTGTCTTTAGATAAAGCTTGCAATAATGTTCTCTCTTTAAGTCTAGATTTTATCCCTAACTTGAAAAGACATTCCTGCTGCTCTGCAGGATGTTCACCTACCCTAGGGGAGTGAAGATTTATTATGCTCAGTGACAGACAGCCTTACTGCTAGCAAAAACTTGCTGATAATAAGTAGATACACAGCACAAAATAAATAAAATAGATGTTCATGCAACAGTCATTATTTAAACAAGCGTTGATTGAGAACCTATTTCGTCTCAGGTACTGTTCTGTGCCTTTTGTGTATGGCTCTGAGGAAGCTAGGCATGGTGCTCACACCTATGAAACTTAGGAGGACAAAAAGATCATAAATAAATAATAAGAATATATGTCTGATCTCGGAAGAATATAAGAAGTATTTTCATAATAAACGACCTACAGGAAACTTTTGATAGGATGGTCAGAAAGCGTGCCTCTGGTGGGGTGGGGGTGGGGTGGGAGGACACAAACAAAAGTAAAAGAGACCTTTGAACTGAGGCCTGAATAATGAGCAGATGTTACGTCTGCAAAGCTGAGGAGACAGGAAGTGAAAATTGTAAGGCAGGAACAAGTTCTGATTGTCTACAGAATAGAAAAAGTAACCAGCGAGAGAGGTAGAGAAACATACAAAAGAAGGGAACCATGTACATAAGGCCGTGATACATACTGATAGAAATTTAGAGTTAATTTTATGTTTCAAGGAGAACTTTAAGACTTTAAGCAAACTATTGCTGTAGAGGAATTTATGTTAATGAATTTCACTTTGCCTGAAATGAAGAATGAAAAGAAATTAAACATGAGTTGTTGTGAAGAGGGAACAGAAGTGGTTCACTATGGAGGGATATTGAGTTGCATCTTGAAGACAGTGAGTGTAAGGGTTCAGTAGGCGACAAATGGAGAAAAGGTTATTCATCTTTGAAAAAATGTTTCATCATAGCCACAGAAGCATGTGGTTTACTGGATGTTTCATATGAACGGAGGTATATACCAGAAGTGGTCTGCAAAAAATGTGAGTTTAGGTAAAAATAAATGACTCGCAAATATTGAGTCCTTAAAATGTGCCAGGCATTGGGTTTAACCATTTACTTTGGTTGATTGCAAACCCACCGTATTTCCTGAGTATATTCATTCTCCCACTCCCTGAGTATTTCACATCTCCTCATGCCTCAGACGTTGAACATATCCATTTTCCTCTGACTCATAACTGATGGTTTTGTTCTTTATATGAATAAGCAAATGAAAACAGTCAGAAGTAAAATTACTTACTTCCACCATCAGATTATTAACTTCCCTCTACTTTAACCCACACCCAGTCCCAATATTTGCCATGGATGACTGATCTGTCTTGTTCCAATCTAACAGCAACCTTTGTGCTTGTGCCTGGATCTCACCATTTTTTATTTTCAATTTCTTCTTTTAATTCATTCTGTTATTTTTTTAACATTCTATCATTTCATTCAGTATAAGCCCATGATGTAATCTTTTAAATTAAACAAATAAAAAGCTCTCAAGATCATTTTCTTCTAGGTTGTATTCTTTTTCCCTGCGTCCCTTTGGAGCAAAACTTAAGAAAACTGTATTCAATCCCCACAACTTCATTTTGTCTCTTTTTAAATTTAATCCTTATTGTATTTTTTCCATCACCATGTAGTTTCCTTACCCCCTCCCCCAGCAGTCGCACATGTTGTCCATGCCCATGAGTCTTTTTCCTTTTGCTAATCCCTCTGCTTTGTCTTGAAACTACACCAATCAGACTCTCATCACCACTCCACTCTGCCGCAGCCCAAGGTCACTCAAGATCTCCTTTTGGCAGCAAAGCCCATTATCATTTCTCTTATGCAGCCTTTCAGTTACTCTGAACACACTGGGAGACTCTTTGAAGCTCTTTGTTCCCTTGGCTTCTAAGACTCCACCTTTGTCTACTTTTTCTCAAGTCTCATTGGTTACTGCTCTTAACTTTCCTGCCTTTCGATTTGGGAAATCTCCTCATTCCCCAAACTCTTGTCCTTTACAGGACTCAGCCCTTGGACCCTCATCTTCTAAATCTACATCCACTCCTTAGCTAATATTACTTTCCCATAATTTCAATGGCATATATATGCTAATTGATTTCAATTTACATATCAGGGCCCCTCCCTATCCTGTTGTCCATAGGCCTTCTTTACATCTCAGGAATCTACATCATCATTTCCTGCAATAGGTATCATAAATGTGATATTTCCATCTTTAAACTGACTCCAATCCCATTCCACTCCCAGTATTTCACATGTAAAAAAATGATCGTGCTCTTTACACATTATTTTCACAATTGTATTAAGAAAGTTATCTGTCTTAGTCATGCTTTATCACTCACAGTTATATTGTGAAGTTTTACCAAGGCTATATGAAAAAATATAAGTGTAGTGATTTTATAGTTAATGGAATATGTACTTGTGTGTGATTGTATTTTTAAAATGTCTCAGTTTTAAATGATAAATGAAAAAGAGTCTGAGATTTTATCAAAGGTTAAAAATCATTATCATATAACCCAGGAATTGTACCCTTAATTAAGTTTATATCCAATAGAAATAAAAACATGTAAATACAAAGATATGTACATGAATGTCTATGACATTATTCACAATAGCCAAGGGTGGAAAAAACCCAAATGTTCATCAACTGATGAATGGATACACTAATGATATAGCCATATAATGGAATATTATTTAGCAATAAAAAGAATAAAGTATTGACACATGTAGCAACATGGATAAACCTTGAACCATTTTAAAAGCATTTTCCGGTATGTACTACTTGCATTCAAATCTTTATCTTTCACAGCTACCAGATTTTATATTACCTTTATTGTATTTATATTACTACAGTATTTTCTCTTTCACCCACTAAAATGTAAATGTTAAAAGATAAGAATCTTGTTTTGCTCATAGTGCCTAGACCTATGCCTTGTACAAAGTTGACATTCAATAAATATTCATTGAATGTAAGAATGAAGGATGATCAGATATATTCCTTATAATTATCCTATGAGGCAGGTATTATTGTTATTATCCTTGTATCTAGACAATGAAACCAAGATTTCAAAAGGTTAACTAAATTGCCCAAGCTGTACAATATGTGGAGAAGCATGTCTCTCACCTACCTGTCTGATATCAAAGGCCATACTTTTTGTTTTTTTAAGATTTTATTTATTATTTTTAGAGAGAAGGGAAGGGAGGGAGGCATAGAGGGAGAGAGACATCAATGTATGGTTGCCTTTCACCTGCCTCCAGCTAAGAGCCTGGCTGGAGACTGGCTGGCAACCTGTTTATGTGCCCTGGCTGGGAATCAAACCAGCGACCTTTGGGTTAGCAGGCCAGTGCCTTATCCACTATGCTTCCAGCCAGGGCCTAAAGGACATACTTTTAACAAAATATATTAATAGTGTAAACTCAGCTCTGAGTTCAAGAGAAATTGTCTAAACATAACTAGGAGCAAGTGATCTTATAGTGAATGCCTCAGTATTCTTAAATACCTTCTGATTAAGCTAGAGGTTGAGTGAGGTAAACTTCAATGTTTGGGCAAATATAAAGACAAATAAAAACAAGTTTGTATAGATTCTCCTGAAGATCTAAGCCCCTCCCTTCTACATTTTGTTTCTGTATTTGGATCAACTGGCTTTTTCTCATGGATAATTACTGTGGTCATTTATATACCCTTTGATTAAACACTCATATTGTGTCAAGCTACCGCCTTGCTCTTAGCGTTAGGTTTTATATGTCAGAGTAAACCCCTGTTTTCTTAGGTTTCTGTCCTTCTTCCTCTGAAGTCCTGGAGAGCTTAGTCAGAGGAGTAGTCAGTACTATTCCTAAAAGGTGGACAACTAATCAAATTACTCTGATATAATGGTCTTTAATATGTTTGCTGTTCAGTTATCAGATACACTTCCACAGTGTTTAAAAACATTAGAACAGGAAAAAAAAATAAAGGAGAAGTTACGGGAATAATGTTTCTGCTTATTCTTATTGTTTCTTTCCATCCTTCAGGTCATATTGGGCAATTAATAAACTGATTTGATTGGACAGATGGAACAAAAGTGAGGCATTAGAAGCCTTTCAAGGTAAATTATATTATTAATTATAAGTACATCTACAAATAAGGAAATAGATAAATGCTTCCTCACTATTTAATTTAATCAGGAATTAGTGATTTCTTTGAATAAATGATTTTAGAATAGAACAAAATATAGTTTTTTTTCCTGTCATAGAGTTTCAAAGGATGAATGAATGGAGACTTATTGAGAACATTTAAAACAAAATAAGGATTTGATATTTAAGGAGACAGCAGTAGGAATAAGTTTAATAAGGAGAGGAAGGAAGGAATTAATTGGATGAAGAGACAGCAAACAAAAGAATTAAGTTATATGAGTCCATTTTTGCCAGATAATTACTGTTTCAATGTTTGTAGAGTCTAGAATTTGCCAACTTATCAAAAAGCAAGGGAACTTGATATAACCCTTGATTGACTTTCTCCTCTGCTATGGTCTTAAGGTTTGTGAAAATAACTGCATTGCCACTAATACAGTTAGTTTCCCGAAGGGTTTAAAGGTCATTTAGGAGTTAACTTGACATTCTCAAAAATGCAGTTCTAATCTTCATTTTCCATTGTATTTCCAGCATTTAGCAGAGCTATAAGATTAAATAATTTTGTATACTAACATAAAATATCTATCTTATCTATCTACCCACCTATCCATCTATCATCTATCATCTATTTATCTCCACAGTGACATTTCTACACTAATCCTAATCTAATGTGATACTGGCAGAAATCATTTTCAATTTACTAATATAATTTAAAATTCCAGTAATTTACCTAATTAATGAGTTTTATTTTGTTCAAAATTTTACCGCCTTGGCTGTTATGAATATATGACAGTGAAGAAAGGGAAGAGCAGGTCAGATGGCATTCAGTTCAGCAATGTGGCTATATAAAAGAACTAGAAGTGACCATGCTGGGTTACAGAAAATGTTCCCAAGATGCTCCTTTTGGAAAAGGCAGCTGGTTTCACAGAGGATACAAATGTGGGACTAAGACGGCATTTGCTTCTTGTCTTCTCCTCACAAAGAGCTTCTCACCTTGAAGGGATTTGGCTCATGCTTGAAGTGAAAGAAACAAAGAATAATTAATGGCTTTCAGAGGTTATCACAGATTAGTATTTTTATTTCTTTTACTTCCTTGGAGAGCAATGGGTAGCATTTGGCCATTTCTGATGGTTGGCCTCCTCACTGGTAGTATCATTGCAGTTCATATCCTGGCCAAAATCTCTAGTGGTAGTGGTGAAGCAGGAAGTTTTAGTGTGATATAAATCCATGGCTACTATGGGACAAAGAGAACATAAAACCAGAGGGTTTATATATTTCCATACCCCAATTGGTCATAAATATGTATTTTATATAATTTACAAATGACAAGTAATCCAAGAGGAATAAAATTAGTTATAACAGGGAATATTTTATTTCTTTCCCCTGCCTTTTTTCTTTTATAATTATTCTACTATGTATTAAAATAAAGAAAATATTAGATGTAGAGATGAACTATTTATTGATAAGTAGATATATTTGCTATCTAGCACCTTTATACAAATTCAAACACAATTGTTTGGATTTAAAATATTATTATTCTGTATTATGTAGTATGTATGAAGTCTGTCTGGAGAAAGCCTAACCATTGTTAATATAATGATAATGATTTGTGTGACATGGATGTAACCTGGCAGCCAAGGAGAGTGGACTGGAATGAGCATGTGTGAACAATGACAGCTTCACCATACTTGTCAGTGAGGGTGGTAGATGCTGTTGAGTGAGCATGTTGTATATTGTGTGACCATATATTGACTGAGAGAGTAGAGCAACGAATCTGTATCAAATAGTACATTAAGCTTCAACATTCCTCTGCGGAAACTAAATGGATGATTCAGAAGGCTTTTGGGGACACCACAATGAGTACAGTGCAAATAAAAATGTGGCACAAATGCTTCAAAGATGGTTGAGAATCTGTTGAAAATGATTCGTATTCTGGAAGATTTTTGGTGAAACGTCAAACCAGCGAGATGAATGAGCCCCACTACTTCCCAGGTTTGGTTGGCATCCTGTGCCTTCTGACTTTTCTCAAAACTAAAATCATCTTGGAAAGGAAAGAGATTTCAGACCATCAATAAGATTTAGGAAAATAAGACAGGCAGCTGGTGGTAATTCCAACAAAAGATTTTACAGAGTGTTTTGAATAATAGTAGAAGCGATGCTGGGAGAACTGTGTGAGGTCCCAAGGCGCCTGCTTTGCAGGACTGAGGCTTCACTGTCCTATGTACAATGTTTCTTGTATCTTGTATCTTCTCCAACAAATGTCTCTATTTTACATGGCTGGATACCTTTCAGACAGGCCTCATATACATCTATGTATTATTAGCATGAAAAATATGATGATGATGATGATGATGATGATGATGATGATGCTTCTGTATACTTTGGGATCCAAATTTTTATAACCAAAAAAGAGAGTCAAATATGCATTCTCAATGCAGTCTACCAAAGTTTTGCTAGGCTTACAGCTTCCAATCTTTGATCAACGAGCAGCAAAGAGAAAACAGGAATAGCAAAGAGATATCTCCTTGTCTTTCTGTCCTTACTAAAGGAATTATTGTACTGAAATATCTAGAGCTTGGAAAATACTCCACATTTTGTGGCCAAAGCATTTTGGCTTGAAATGCTTTCAAAGAATGGGATAAGATTTTGTTGAGCCACTAGGGAGGCATTGGACTCTCTGAGCCAGACAAGGATGTTGGATTTTAAGAGACTGTGTATTATAGTTCAGCTACACAATGAAAACAAAGCTAGTAGTAAGTAATTACAATTATAAAGATAATCTATGAAATTAAAGTTTTTCTTTTTTTATGCCATGAATAACCCTTGTTATATTTTTATATGGTTGGAAAACAGGTGAGAACTTTCCATGTTTTTGAAAAGAAAATGTTAGGCTTATCAATATTTTTAAACCATGACAACATTTCTATTTTATTGATAATTTATTATTTGAAGTAGAATAAAATAATGTGTCGTAAGTAATATGTGATCATCACTGTATGTTCTTATTGATGAGTAGAGAACTATATTTGAACATGTTAAGCCACTGTGCTGGAAATGTGTTGAAAATAAGTGCAACAAAAGCAGGGGAAAGTGTAGACATTTCTGATTTTAATTTTATAAATGTGGTGGAGTACATAACAGGTGTGGCTCTACATGCATTGAACTGTTTCTCCATCCACCTCTCCCAGCCTCTGCCTCTCTACACATTCGAGTTTCCCCAGTCTGATCATTAAACTTTTATTTAAAAAGCGCACTCAGTTTAACTTTGCTGTTAATATTTAGTAAGTACAAAAATCAGTCTGTTAACTAAATGGGTATATTTTAATTTCTAGAAGGCATTTCTTAGTGGCTCTGACATGATTCCTCTCTTAATCTAGCCAGAAGTAATGATTAGCCAAATTCGTTTTTTGACATCAATGTGTGGTTGCCTTTCACTTGCCTCCAGCTATGGACCTGGCTGGAGACCTGGCTTGCAAGGTCTCAATTCCCAACCTGGTTAACAGCCCTGGTTGGAAATTGAACCAGTGGCCTTTGGGTTCACAGGCTAGCGTTTTACCCACTGTGCTACCAGCCAGGGTCTGATAGTTACTTTTTCTTTTTGATCTGTGTCACTTGGCTGTTACAATACTATTGCTGTTCAGAAAACAAAAACAAACCAAAAAACCCTAATTTTGTCTGCTGTGAGCTCCAGACTTGAAATGCACAAACGATGCATAGAAAATCTTTTTGTGCCTGGAATTTAATGAAAGCTTGTTTCTAATTTGAAGAATACGTTGTGTCTAAATCTCCAACATAAAGGTCATTTGTGTATGGTGATTTCAAAGCAAGGCTGGGTGACTCAGATTAAGTTGGTAACAAGCAACAACACTAATTACTGTTTTCTGTTCATTTAATATGATATATAAATACAAGGTATGACACCATCTAAAAAGTTCTTGGGACTTTCCCTTCTCTAGATGAAAGATGTTAACTAAATCCTTCAGAGTGCTTGGTTATAATTACTGAGTCACTTTGTTGGGGAGATAATTGCACAGCTTGTTGCCTGATCCACTCACAACAAGAAAAAGGTAGACCTTAATCTTGCTAAATCACTGAACTGCTCAAATTACAGTATGACCAAAGTAAGACTTCAAGGCAAAAGACAGAAAACTTGACACGGTGCCACCATCCCAACATCATATCTTACAGAAGACAAGACCCCAAAATATCTTTCAGTGTATATAACAGATGAATTTGCCTAGAGCTGTTATCCACTGAATTCACAACAGTTGTTAGAAGCTAGAAAATTGTATTAGACTATATCACAAGAAGGGAAAAAATAATGTCCTGGCCAGCTCTGTTCAAAGGCTATATGAATGACTCTTACTCCCACTGGCCTGTTTAGATGAGAAAATGGATTACGTTGTATGTTGGGCATTTGTTTTCTGAAACTGTGAGTGGTTGTTTTGAGATTATGCATTAAGGCAAAATTAAGGATTTTTTACTCGAAGAAATGCATTTTGCATTATTCATTTTATTTTTTTAACTGTTCTTATACCTTCTATAGTATCTCTTTTTTGAAGTCTAATTGTGGCTCTTTGGAAGGCAGTGGGAAAACTCACTGACAAAACAAAGGCTTCAGTAAGAAAAGAAGCTACTCTACGAGTAGGGGATGTTTTCAATGAGGTGGGAAGTGTGCGCTTTTGAGCAATTTATTATACATAGTCCACCTTCTTTACTGATAGTTTTGGGGTGTGCCTACCAGGGGAATAATTTTCCTCACTGACAGTTACATGTGGAAAAAAGAGATTCTTTGTTTGTTGTTCTGCTCTGTTTGAACTCCATTAATATAAAAAACAGTTGGTGCCAAATCTCCGTGAGAGGGTTGGGTGTATGCTGGAAACAGGTTGGAGGTGGGAGGGTGAGGTGAGGGGGTGGAAGCTGATAGGTAAGCTTCTGAGACCCAACAGCAGGTTTGGCAAGTTCTGATACTGGTAACAAGTTTGTTCTCTGAAAGCAGTCTGGGCCTCTGTGTGGATAAAACAAACATTTTAAATTGAAACTCATAAAAGAATGAAAGAGTCAAAACATTCTTATTTATTTTCTCTGTGAGAGGTAGATGGAAGACTTCAGCGTCTGACAGGTGCAGCTTATGAGTAACTGGGATGGCAGCCAGAAGGTCTTGTAGGAACAGACCAAGAAGACCACACCTGTGGATTGAAAACACTGCCCTCTAACACAACAGACAGAATTGTGTAAAACGCCACCCCTGTTTCCCACTTTCCACATTGACCCGTTTTTGTTAAATGAACGCTAATGCTAAGTATGCAGTTACAAATCCTGGAGTATTTCAATGGACACAGAATGTACCAAACAAATTTCATTTGCTAAGAGCATGATTTTGCCTGGGACAGAAAGGTTCGTTTTTCATTTTCATCCTAGTGCTGCCCGAAGAGTGACTTTAAATGTTCTTTAGTGTCCTTTACAGGACATTTAGTTAATGTTTTTGCTTCCTAGCCATGAATTAGTTTGTTCAATATGACTTTCCACAGCTTAAAAGCATTATGAAAGTCTGCTAAAGGTGAAACTCATGTCATGTGCCTAGAGGGTGAATGAAATGAGGCTTCAGGGAGGCTCTTGGGGAAAAATACTTTCAATATCTAATGTGAAATGGAAGAGAGAAAGGGGCTCTAGAGAATAGTCACCTGGATTAAAAATAAAGAAGAAGCTGTCTGACAGGAGATAGCAGGAAATGAAAGGGAAATAGCTATGTCATGATTTTAGAACAGCCTGCTTACAAAAATATTTATTTTGCTAACTTCTGCTTAAACACAATTTGAACTACTGACCTATATGTAAACACCTCTCCAATTTCTGTTCAAGTCTTTATGTTCATTCTTTTTTCTTTCTTTCCTTGAATTGCTATGTATATCTGTTAAAGCTGGTATATAGATGTTACCTATGAATAAAGATTAAGATGGAAAAGAACACAATCAAATCATCTCTCATGTCTTTTGAAGTATTGGTCTGGGAACTTTGTTTGCTCCACCCCAATTGCTGCCAAAGATTCTAGGCTTCAGATCTTAAATGTTTTTTTCTGGATATTAAACCCCCATTACTGGGGTTGTTTTTGCAGCTTACCTTTCTCCCAAGTATTGTCACACTCTTGTCCATATCACTGAGTTTCTTCATGTTAGCACTGAAACATCAATTCCTAGTGTAACCAACTTGGGGGAGCACTGGCTTCTCACCTTGTAAATAAATGACTTAGACCAAACAGTGAATAATTTTAAAGCCATGAATTCCTGCCCAAACCTGTACTACACATCTATGTATACACAAATATATATATATGTGTGTGCATATATATATATATATATATATATATGGAATTATTACGGATTCCCTACCTCTCCACTGCATTCTATACCTAAATCCCAGCTCCACACACTTGATAAGAGGATAATTAACTTTATTTTCCCCTCCCCAGTGAGAAAAACAGGAAGAGCCATTATTATATACAAAGCAGCTACTACGAAAGCAGAGCAAGGCATTCAAATCTAGAGTATCTGCCTTATGTAATTAAATTCCCTTTTTTATTTATTTTTTTCCCTCCAGGCTGGTACCAGACGACTCCTTAGGTCCCATGAGCATGTTTTACACATCCTCCTGAACAGTGATCTCAAGGTGAGCAGAGGCAGTAATTAGAAACCTTTAACCCATGGGAATTTTGTTATTTCTTCCTTAAAGGAAATTTGCAAGGTACTGTTTTTATCCAAAAGTTTTCATAGAATTAGACCTATGACTTACCAGGTACCTGTATGCCGTTTACTCCTTAATGCACATAGTTTCTAGGATCATTTTTGTCTTTGAACATCTTACCCCTGACCACTAACACCGCCATAGTGTACTTCTCTAAGTAATGGGCTCCATGTGGCATGTATGTGCTGATTAGTCACAGGGATGCAGGCTAAGTTCCCGGTTTGCTTCAGTCTTATGAGCAAGTATGATTCCATTTACATTCATGTATCCCTGGATCGATGGTGACATTATGTTCTAAGCAGATATAGAGTGGATTCTCAGAAGAAAGGAAAAGAAAAAAATGAAGAACTCAGAAATAATCCAAGATAAAAATTTACCCTCTTTCTCTGTTCTTTAACAGCGCAGCCAGATATGGGCTGATTTATTAGAGAATCTTCAAAAAAAACTTTTTTAGTGTTAGCGGTCAAAGTTATCACAGATATTTTTAATAAGTATAAAAAAGAAACAGAACAATTTAAATGTTCCTGATATAGAAACACTAACATTTCTATCTGTGTAGAGACCAAGCTGGGTGTTACACTTGATCAGTATCCTCGGCATTTTCTTTGTGACTTGTGGAGATTAAGTGATTTAACTCCACCTGCTGGAAGACTAAGAATTACATTGCTTTGACTTAGAAAGGCAAGCTGGCAACAGGAAAAGGAGAGCAAACTCAAAGCCTAGGCAGTCTGGTTTAACATCTTAGTTTTGCTGCATTCTGGCCATGGTAGTCACCTCTGAACATGTGACTTAAGATTTCTGGACTATAACTTCATCACCTGTGAAACAAAACAGTGACATGAGCTAATGATCTCCAATGACCCTACATTCTTAATTCCCTTGAATTCAGATTTATTCGCATAAAGACATCTAGCTCATGAGTCCTTTATTTACATTGATTAGTAGTGCATAGAGCAATATATTGTCATTTAGTTCATTGCTAATGTGAATACACAAACTGCCACTATTTTCCTTATTTCTCATCCTGTTTCTTTTCCTTATAAGGTATTACTTGGGGCAAAAACTTCATTCCTTTAATTCTTAGTTTCCTAAAGACAGAAGAAATAAAAACACTTCCCCTAAGACTAATTATACAATTTAAATGTCATTTTAACAATACCTAGGGCTCTCTTTTTGGTGACTCTGAGTACTTGGGGTTCTACGGTGATATAGGAAATGACACAGTCAGAATTATATGAGAGTTTCTTTATATTAATTAATGCCATCAATAATGGGCAATGTTGTGAATAATCCAAACTCAAGTAAACAAAAATAATAAAGTCAAGATGAAAGATTGTCATTTCAATATGTTGTAATTTTTTCCTTGATACAACCCTCAAATCACAGAAAATCCCATGACACACATACCCGTATACACCCATATACACACATATGTGCACAGAAAGAATATAACCTTGTTCCTAGTTTAAACCTTGAGGTCTTAAATCATATTTTCCTATGAACATTCAATTTCTCAGTATGTCTAGAGCCCACAAGAAAACATTGAAAACTTAGATGGAGCAATGTAGAATTTGACATCTTCGCATCAGAAGTGTTATCTGTGATTTTCTCCCTCCCACGAGCAGATGAAGACCAAAGCTGCACACATCTTCCATGTTAAGTAAAGAATATGTCAAAGACTAATGATCAAAGATAAGAAAGAATGCATGGTTATACAGGTTGGTATTGTTTAAAGTGACCAAAGGGGAAAATATATTAACTCAGATTAGGTTTGGCATTAGATCCCTAGCTCTTATGAATGGAGTCAAGAAAGGCTTCTTTTTGTCGGTTGACCTTTTCACTCTTGTGCTAGTGTATTATTTTATTTTTAATATTTTCATTTTCTTACAGGTTCCATTTTCCAAGGATCATGTATCCTGGTATCAATTATTTTTGGTGCTAGACATTCACCATTTATTTACAGTCACTGAAATGAAAGATTCTTATATTTCTTATAATTACATGTATAAGAAAAGTAAGTCTTATACTGGAATAGTAATCAAAATAGGTGTTTGTTATTTAGGTGATAGGAAGCTTTGCTTTTCCTAATTTGGACAAATAAGAAAAGTGACAACTATTTCTTTTTCAGAAAAGGTTTATTTCCCAGACCAATAAAATGGTAGACCAACAAGCTTGGGGTAATAGGAAATTAATTTTGTTTCCTCTGTACCCTTAATGCCCCCTTTTACTTTGTTCAAGGGTAAGAGTTATAGCAATAAAAGAAACAATCTATTTTTGTTTCAAATATGTACCTCATATATGAAAGCAGTAAGATAGTTGATACATTTCACCCTGAATACTAGTGTTTATAAGTATATTATTCTTGCACTGTTTTCAATGGTGATCATTTTAAAGGCCTAAAGAAAGCTGTGGCTATACTGAAGCTCAGAGGAAATGTTTTTGGAATTATTTTTGTTCTGTGGTACAAATAACAACTGTGTATGTCATATCTGTGTATATCTAAACCGAGTTGTATGCAGAGAAGTTAATATATTTCTAGAAAATAATTTATACTATTAAAATTCACATTTTAACATGAAAAGAAAAAAGTCTTTATAAACAGCAGAAAAGCCACAAATGTCTCTTTTGAGCGTAATTGTATTCATTTAAAAGTAATTTGCACCTTTTTATATAATTGGGGTAACAGTCCCCATTTTTGAAAATTGAAATAAAAACTTCTGAGACTTTCAGTAAGGGGTAAATAATTTTGTAATTTAACAGGGTTCAGTTTAGTCAAGTTCAAAATAAATCTTTGATAAGTTCTTGAGGACATTTCCTTTACTTTGCCTGTAAGTTCAACTAAGCAAAAATATGACAGTCATGGCTTTAGAGATCATTTACAGACTAGAAGTTCATTGAATGAAAATCACTTCCTTATATACTATATATTTTTTGCCATAACCAAATATTATAATTACAATTATTTGTTTTTAAAATGAATTCTATTATAATTTGAGAAGTTAATAATGGTAATAGCAGTTAGAAAGGGAACTAATGTAGGATGATGGACAATGGCATCTGAAAGTAAATATTTCAACAATCTGGGCGAAGGAATCTGATAATATATTCAACCTGTCCTAACATCTGGAATAAGTTTTCAACATTTGCATTAGTGAAACCACTAATACATTCTGACAGAGTTTCCCTAGCTTTATTTCTAAGCATTCATTGCAACACAGTTAAAATAGTATCCATGTGTACCCAGTTTATCCTTGCTACATTCTATAAAACATGGCTTTGTGTAAGTCATGGAGGAGGATATAGCCTTATTATTGTTTTCAAGATGCATTCTTCTCTAATTCCAATTCCTAACCCTCATAAAGTTAAAAACACATGTTAGTCCTAGATTTCCATTTTAGAATTGATCAAAAATATCCTGTATTTGTCTTCAAATTATATACTTCTTTCTGTCAAAACACACCAAGCTATGATGCTCTTTTTATATTTTATAAAATGTATACAACAAAAATATGTTTTTCTGATTGCAAAAGTATGACAACCATGTTTTAAGAATTCAGAAAAATACTTAAATGTATACTGTTAGCATGGGGACATTGTCTTCCTTTAATATACATAAAATAAAAGCTCTTTAATCACATACAAAATGTTTTATAAAACTGTGTCATAACATGCATTTTTCTCCCAATATATCATTACACATCACTCTATAGCAAAGCTTGGCTATAATTCCATCACTTTGAAAGGCCTTATACTATTTCATTTACAAATACATCATGATTTATTGAACTCATTTTCTAGGATTGGCATTTAAATTGTTTTCACTATGTTGCTAATATAACTGCCCTGTAATGAATATCCCTTACATGTGTCTCTGTGCACTTAACTGATTATTATATGCATAATGGCCTAAAAGGGGGGTTGCTGAGTTGGACATTTTAAGCATTTCAAATGTTGAAAATTTATGCTGATAAATTGTCCTCCAGAATATTTGTACCAATTCTTTTCCTGCCAGCAGTGTATTCTTATTTCCCTATACTCACTGATCTTATCAAGCTCATGGCTAAGGCATGTTACAATTATGTTTGTTGATATTCATATATGTCTACATATTGGGGGGAGTTAAGCACTAAAAGATGCATGTTTAGTGTTTAGGCTTTGTACTCTATCTAGAAGACTTTGACAGAGTTATAAGCAGAACATGGCATACACACTCTATTATAGACCCAAAAAAAGAAAGGCTCATCAAACATTTTGCTAAACATTCACTTTGTTTCAACATTTTTGGAAAAGCCCCAGTTAACAAAAGCAGGGTAGTATGTGTAGGCTTGTTCTAATAATTGATGGAAAAATTACAATCATTGATAGCACCAAACTTTCTTGATGAATTGTAATCATTCTCTAGGTTTGAATACTGCAAAGGAACTTGACTTGATTATAATGAGAAGATAGTTTTAACTACATAACCAGTAACTACTCAGAATTCAGGATGCAATTAAAAGATTCGTGTGTGTGCTTTGCACGTGTGTGTGGTGGGGGAGGGGATTCACTTACAGTTTTCTCTGTCTTCTTGATATACAGTTTCTACCTCATTAATTCCCTAAATCTCTTTCTAACTCAAATTTCTTCAGTTTTCTTTGTTATGACTATTCTCATGGTGCCTTTTTATTTATTTATTTTAATTTATAAAAAAGATTTTATGATTTTTAGAGAGGGGGGAAGGGAGAGAAGCAGAGAGGGAAAGAAACATTAATGTGTGGTTGCCTTTCACCTGCTTCCAGCTACAGACCTGCTGGAGACCAGCTGGAGACCTGACTTGCAACCTTGTTATGTGCCCTGGCTGGGAATCGAACCATCAACCTTCGGGTTTGCAGGCGGGGGCGTCTTATCCACTGTGCCACCAGCCAGGGCTCATGGTGCCTTTTCCTTGGTCCTCTTTACCTGTGGACTGGCTTCACCTTTCCACACTTTGTGCAGGTTCCCTTTGTTTATAGGGCATATTAGCTATATTACAAGTCCTTGGAACTCCTGTTGTCTATTCCTACTGAGGTTTTCTTTCCTTTTTCTGAGTTCTTTTCCCATGTTAATTTTTCCCTTTTATGACGATTGTCTTAATTTCAATGCAGATTTCAATGTAGCTTCTCATCACCTTCCCATTTCTAGTTGTTTTTGGACATGCTGTGATCCCTGGCTGTGAGCATGCTTTACCTTTTGTGCCCTATTTTCTGCCTCTGTGTGTGTGTGTGTGTGTGTGTGTGTGTGTGTGTGTTCTCTTTTCTATGTAAATCCCTTCTTTCTCTTTGAAAGTGTATTCTTTAATGGCACTGTTTTGTCATTGGTAATTTTTTTGTGTGTGTCTAGGGTTGTACTCCTATCACTCTTTCAGGTTTATTATTAGTCTTCTTTGCTTTGTGTTGCCATTCCATTGCAGGTCTCCTGTTCTTAGCCTTGTTCTATTATGTCCTTGGGTATTCTGACACAATCTATGATGCATACAGATGACATGATCTTCAAAAAAGTATCATTTAGGGACAAAAGTGTATGGTCCCCTTTGAATGCATACTTAGCACAGACACATGAATGATGAAGAATCTGATATTCAGGTGAAGATTTAGAAATTTCTTGGAATATCTGTTATATGGGAGTGAATGTTAAAAAATCTAAAATACTAGGAATGTAATACTGAGAGATAAGATCAAGATGAATGTGAATTTGAAACATAGTTAAATAGTAACTCTAACATCATTAAGTCAGGACTTAAGAGTGATGTTGAATATTATCTATCCTATTTTTATCATTGAATGCCTGAAATCTCTACAGCATCCCAAATAATAATCATTTAAATATTGATAACTGAATACAAATTAGCTGATTAGGCTTTAATCACTTTCTCATATTGAGTAAAAATATGTTTCAATGTACAGTTGCACTTTTGGTCCCAGTCCTACTTGCTACTATGGCATTTTTTTTTAATCTAAGATTTTTATGTATAACAGTACTTCAAACACTTGAGAACACATTTTATTTTCTATTCTTCAATTTAAAAATTCTTAATCCTAACTACATGTTTCCAGTTCCTCTAATTAACTCTTCCACAAGTAGAAATTTTGCTAAAATTTCACCATCCTGGTTAAATCCTTTATAATACATTTCTGGTTACTTAGATATACTTTTATATATTCTTACCAGAATTTAATACATCAATCTGGGAGGTATTTGAGCAACTAAGAGGATAATCCTCCTTCAATTAAGAGGTCATAATATTACTTATTATTTAATGTGTGATTAGATTACATGAACTTTTTTTAAATTTAAGCTTATGTTGAATTGCTTTACTTTTATCTATAGAGTATTATTACTGCACTTCGATTTTTTGTCAAGATGGTATTAGAAACTGATTTTATCATACCATATATTCAGTCATTCCTTCCTTGATCGATCCCATTTTCTATCCATGTTATTGAGAGTGAACAGAATATATTCAAAGGCACAGCTCTGTGAAACCCCATTACAGACTGACATTCAACCCCTATACAGCCTTCTTTGGAGTCCATCATTCAATCAGTCTATAATACACCTAATTAAGATACCATCTAACCCTACTTGAGCTTTAATCTCATGAAAATATCTTGGCAATTGCCAATATATTTAATGCATTTTCCTTATCAACCAGTCCAGTAATTCCTTCAAGCTACATTTTATAAGCTTTCTGATTAGGGTAGAATGGATGAGGCGCATAGATTCTAATAATGCCAATTAAAGTTTTGATGTAGGTGCATTTTGTATCTCTTAGTAGTCCATATGAATACATTGTTTTTTGGTTACAAAAGCAAAAACATGGTTTAGTCTCTTGATTGTTATTAAAGCTCCATAACATATGCAGTATTAATATTTCTGGAATATCTTTGCCTTTCATTCCTTCCTGAGCCAAAACTACAAGTCCAGTAGAAAATTGTCATCTGTAATAAATATGTACAAAGTCATAACAATAGATTTCTCAGAAAGATATAATAATCATAGCATCTAATGACATTATTCAATACTTTGATCTCAAGCACAAAACTTAAGAACATGAACAAATGTATATTTAAAAACATACAAAAATTTACTACATTTTCCAATCTTAGGTCCAACAAAACACTTCTTTCACTGTCTAGTCATGTGGGTTATTGTATTTTGCTTGATAACTTTTTGCCTATTAGCAGAAGGACATAAATACAAATAGGTAAAAGGCTGAAGTTTAAATTGGCACGTAGTCACAAAATTGACATAGTAAAGGTGAAAGCAGAATTCCATGGAAGAATGAGACCTTATCTTTTTATCCCATATTTTCTAAGCTGTTAATTTTCCTCTGTTCATCATACTTTGTTGTTGTTTGTTGTCAAACCTTGATTTTAAAACACTTTGGAAAAATTGCAAGTGACCTAAAGTAGAGCAAATCTCATCTATATCTAGAGAAAATCAAACTAGAATAATAATATGTAATATATTTTTCATTTTTTTCTTTTAGTTTATTGTTGCATATTTACATTATCACTTATCCCTGTACCCTGTTCCACCTTCACCTCCCCCTTGCAATGACCACACTATTATCTGTGACCATGAATTCATTCTCTTATTTTCCCTTTTTTTGCTTGATCTCTTCACCACTCAGTATTCCTTTTTAAATTATAAAATGTTTATTATTTTGTTTGTCTAATTCACTATGTGCATAATGAACACACTAAAGAAAATTATTAGAAACTGATCAGTTAAGGCTTAACAAAGAACAACTTTTTAAAGTGATAGAGGAGGCTATTCAGTGAAACTGCTACTGATAATTGTGAATCTTTCTCAACTAAAAATTGAATTTCACTTGGGCACTACATTGAACTCATGCTTTATGTATTCAAGGATGCAGACATGTATGGGAATGTCTAGAACAATGTTATGGCAAATCATACCATGCTGCTCTTTACTTGGCAGTTCTCAGAGCTTCCTGGAAAGAATTCACCCAAAGGAGAGAGTCCAGCACATGTTTTTGATTCACAGAGAATCAGAGTGGTAGTGTGATGTACAAATAAGGACTGAAAGAATGTAAGACTTTGAGAAGATAAAGTATCAGTAGCACTCAAGTAAGCAGGCTCTTTGGTAAGAGATAGTATCTTTAGCTAAGGAAGAAAAGGATGTGTCTAGGATGCTAGATTTAGCAAACAAATACAGAATGCCCAATTAAATCTGAATTTCAGATTGTAACTGAACCCAGGTTCAGCGGCTGGCTGTGATGAAAACCAAACTCATGAGGCAGGTGCTGATAAGCAGGAAAGAGGTTTGTATTTAAGTGCTGATGACTCAAGAAGATGGAGGACTCACATCCTAACTAACTAACTGGTCAAACTAACAAATTCTTGAGGGCTGAAAGAGGGAGAGGAAAACTGGGGACATGTAAGACATGTAGGCCATGCAGGATGTCTTCCCATAGGCCTGGATGCAGGTCTCTTATGGCTAGCATTCTTAAGTAGGCTGCCTGTTACTGTAACCTGAATTCCTACAACCGGAAAGTCAGTGTCAGCTGAGATTTTGAGGCCAGGCTGCTTCCTTGGTTCACACAGGAATGGAAACTGTGGAGCAATAAGCATACAATAAAAAAAAAAAAAAAAAAAAAAATTTAAAAATGCAAGATTTACTTTTGAAAGAAAAGTCAAGATGTAGTAACAAACTGGGTTTATTAAAAATTTATTAAAATTAAAATAGGTAGCTTTTAATAAACTCTTATATACATTTACTTTGTCAGCACATTCTTATTTTAGTTCTAATTCTATGGCTGGTCAGGCTAATGTAAGTAGTATAGTACATGCACTTCCTGTTACAAGATCAGCAGCATTCTTTTTTAAGTAGAATATTTGGCACAAACTTAACGCATTGTTGACCAGCAATTTCATACAAAAGCTAATGCAAGTGCAAACACAAGTTAATTCATGTAGCAAGCTACATCCATTTGCTCATACATACTGAGAAAATATTTCATTTGAAATTTAAATTGAACTGGGCATCCTGAATTTTATCTGGCAATCATAGACATGCCACCAATATTGGAGGTACCAGTGGAAAGGGTCAAGGCTTTTAACTCAGATATATTTGCCCTTGACATTAGGAAGTAGATGCTTCCATAATGAGCAGCAACATCACTGGCACTATCAAAGATGTCTCATGTTGGTCCTGATTTTTAACCATCAAGTTTTTACAATGCTCTTTGTTGCTTCCTATAAATGAGCTTTCTTCCTTCATGTCATATAATTTTATCATATAATAGCTGATCAAGAAAATATATGTAAGGGGGAATAATAAATACAATAAAATAATACAATAAGCACATAATGTAATAACATAACACATTCCCAATCCTATTGCCCAGCATAGACAAGAATATTATCCACACAATGACAATGTTCCTCCCATCCCTCATTACCTTTTCCATTAGAGTAAATACAATAATTAATTTTATTTATTTTTTTTTTTTATGTCTCTTGGTTTTTAAAGTAGTTTTTCACATGGGTAGGTATCATTGAACAATATGTGGCTTAATTTTATGCCTAAGATTTAACTGCAACTTGCCTTACTTTTTAGATTCTATCTACATTGTGGCTTAAGCCTTTAATTTAGGTATTTCCACTGATATATAATATTCTATGGGTAAATCTACTGCAGATCACTTAGCCTTACCCTATTGATGGGTATTTTGTTAAAAGCTACTACTTTTATCATTGTTATAAATAATGCTGTCTGGCATTTATTTGTATATCTCTAGAGGCACATGTGAGATTCTTACTTTAAACACTAAATTTAAGTGAGGAATTTAAATTTCTGACTAATAAGAAATGGGCACCATGGCTGGAGGCAGATGAAAGGCAACCATACATTGATGTTTCTCTCCCTCTCTGCCTTTCTCTCTTCTCTCTCTGGAAATAATAAATAAAGTCTTAAAAAAAAAAAAAGAAAGAAATGGGAATATTCAGTTTTACTAGACAATGCCAATAATGATAATAATAGTGATTACACAAATTAAATCCCCACTACTCCTGTTTATCTTATTTTTTTAAAGATTTTATTTCATTATTTTTAGAGAGAGGGGAAGGGAGAGAGGCAGAGAGGGAGAGAGACATCAATGTATGGTTGTGTTTCACCTGCCTTCAGCCACAGACCTGACTGGAGACCTGGTTTGCAACCTGGTTATGTGCCCTGGCTGGGGAATCGAACCTGCAACCTTTGGGTCCACAGGCCGATGCCTTATCCTGTTTATTTGTTTTAAAGATTTTATTTATTATTTCCAGAGAGAGGGGAAGGGAGAGGGGCAGAGAGGAAGAGAGACATCAATGTATGGTTGCCTTTCACCTGCCTCCAGGCACGGATCTGGCTGGATACCTGGCTTGCAACCTGGTTATGTGCTCTGACTGGAGAATCGAACCAGACACCTACCAGACACCTTTGGGTTCTCAGGCCAGCGTCTTATCCTTTGAGCTACCAGCCAGGGCCCCACTATTCCTGTTTAAAGTTTCCCACTTTGCACATCTACACTGATGCTTGCTATTGCCAGACTTCTTCATTTTTGCCAATCTGATGGGTATAAAATGTTATCTGATTATATGTTAGTTTATATTTTTCTATATGCTAATGAAATTCAACAGCTTTTAGTATATGCCAAGTAGCCATATATTTTTCTCTTCTGTGATTATTTTTTGTTTTGGGGGTATTTATCATTTATGCATTGACTTAGAAATTATGTTATAAATTATCAAAATAATTTTTCATATTTATGTTTGTTGCCAAGATCTCCCAACTTTGTAACAACCTTTGATAGTCTTATCTTACTCTTTCTCTTTTTATTCTGTATATCTTGCTACCATTTTCAATGTATTCCTTTTACTTTCTCTCACATCTTATGTTGGTTACCTAAGTCATTTATCTATTTATTTGTTTGTTTGTTTATTTATTTTTAAGATTTTAAAAGGAAGAGAAAAGAGAGAGAGAGAAACATTGATGTGCAAGAGAAACATCAATTAGTTGCCTCTAGCACATCCCCAACCAGGGACTGGGCCCACAGGTCAGGCATGTGCCCTGACTGGGAACTGAACCAGTGACTTTTAGGTTTACAGGCCTGCACTCAACCCACTGAGCCACACCAGCCAGACCAAGTCATTCATGTTTTGGGCTTTTAAAATATTTTTTATTATTATTGTCACTTTTAGCATTTGCCTGCTTTAATATCTAGATTATTGTCTTCATTGACTTTGGTGTATTTTAACCAGTGTGAATGTTGCCTCTCCTAAATTGTCTCCTATAGGGTTCTTATACATGCATTTCATTTATTAATATTCTTATTCTTCTCTGCTGTACTTTGGTTAATATTATTTTCAGATTCAACATATAATTCCCTAATAGTATAACACAAATATGTTTAATTTTTTGATATTGGCATTGGGTTTGGGTTTCAATTTCAAAGATTCTCTTTTTAAAAAGATTTTATTTATTATTTCCAGAGAGAGGGGAAGGGAGAGGGGCAGAGAGGAAGAGAGACATCAATGTATGGTTGCCTTTCACCTGCCTCCAGCCACGGACCCAGCTGGAGACATGTCCTGCAACCTGGTTATGTGCCCTGGCTGGGAATTGAACCAGCAACCTTTGGGTTCACAGGCAGGCACATATCCATTGAGCCACCAGCCAGGGCAGATAATCTATTTCTTAATGTTGAGTAAGCCATGACATTTTTTGTCTTTTTTTAAATACAAATACCTGACTTATGCTTTGATTATGGAGGCATCCATTTAAAAGAAGCATCCACTGTCAAAGGCTATCTGTCTTGAAGGGTACTGGAGTTCCTGAAGAAAGACAAGCATCCCTGGAGAAGTAACTACATTATGATCCCATGTTATCTTCAGGCTTGTGTGTTCAAGAAAACATAGGTAACCTAATCACAGTTGTTCAGGGTCTAGGGAACTTGGGGCTTTCTTCCACTGAACTAGAAATAGATTGTTCTGATCACAGCACACTCTTGCCTCACATTTTACAATTTTAAGGAAATCAGTTAGTAACCTTATGGATATTTTTTATTGAAAACAAGCATGAGTGTCACTGAAAGTATTACTGTAACTCTACCATCCAGCTTCAGAACATACTGGGTTTTATATACCCAGCAGTATGCAGTTTATAGAAGCAGTCTTCCCGTATTATTAGAAAGTAGGTCTTAATTTTTTTACAGCAATAGATTAACCTGATGAAAGGTAAGAAATATAGGGTTCATTTCAATGAATCAAACTTACTTCAACTACTGTCTTATCTTGTTAATGAAGGGTTTTTAAAAAATATTTTCTTCTCCTTTTTGTTTTAAATCACTAGCCTCCTCTTACGTTTTCTCATGTATTTTAAATTTCTTAAAGATAAATTCCATTTTTTATCCTCTGTGATGCAATAATTTCACTTTTTAACTGTTTGTTTAATTTGAGCCCCTATGTGATCTATAGTTTTTATGATTGTGGAAGCTTATATAGTATTTCCTTAATGAAAGCAGATGCTTTTTCCAGCCTAGAATATCCACTTTTGCATGAATTCAAGGGCTAGAATGAGTCCAATTTAGGAACAACAGTTAGGCAACTACACTAAGTTTAGCAGTGCCCTGGAAAGCCACAACTTGAGCAGATGCCGCTAACCCTTTCCCATGAATATGACAGGGGACAGGTACTAACAGTGGTCCTAAACAGGTGAAAGGGTTGGCCTCATCTGCTCACCTATGGCTTTCCAGGACACTAATAACATTGGTGACATTTCAGTAACTGGTCATCATCATTTTTTCCCCCATAAACTATATTCTCTGAAAACCCAAAGAATTGTGTAGAGTCACTGAGAGAATATAAGACAAGGTTAATGAAGCAATAATTGCTTAATAAGCAATACTTCTCTTTTTGAAGTATATTAATTATATCTACCAAGTATAATAAAACTCATTTCAAGTATGTCAATTTATCTTACATTCCTAATATCTTACATACACACAAAAAGATTGAATATCTTTATATTTACAGTAAGGATATCAGTAAACAGGTCAATGATTTATCATTTATTTCATTTTTCTCATTGGCTTTTGAATAAATTTTCAATAATATAAATATAAAATTTTATATTACCTAAAACTTATATTAAGATAATCTTAATTTGTAATATTTTTAATTCAAAAACCATTGTTCATGATGGGTATAAATATGTAAGCATAGCATAGCATAGCATAAGAACATTGAAAGGGCCATGGAATTTTTTACTGCCGCTGTGATTACTATTGCAACAAGAAGTTTTAATGGTTAGTATCCTGGTATAGGAGTGAGGTAAAGGTACATGAGCTGAAATTAAATTAATTATATAAAATGAGAATTTATTTATTCACAGCACTGAGATCTTCCCCTATAAAGTCAAGACTTGTATAGAAGCTAAATATTTACATAGTCAATGTAAAAATTTACTGCTCATATCATCAAATGCCTTTGTAAACTTTTGAGGTATCATCTCCAGGGTTAAGCTGGGCTCAGGGAGAACAAGAACTTGATGGCTCTTGGCATGCTCTAAATAAGCTTTCTTTCTTCACCTTTTAAAATCTGACATTTTAAATAGAGATTTTAGAAGTTCATAAAGCTAAAGTATACATTTTCCAGCAGTTTTTCTATCTCATTCTAGAAATAGAACCAGGAAAACTCAAATTGTATTTCTTTATCATGTTTAACACTAATATGATTAATTGAGATATATCTCCTGTTTGTGGGCATGATAAGAAGCAGTGTAAAAAGTCCAGCATTTGCCCTGGCTAGTGTGGCTCAGTAAATTGGCACCAGCCTGAGAACCCAAAGGTCACTGGTTCGAATCTCCAGTCAGGGCACATAACCAGGTTTCAAGCAAGGTCTCCAGCCAGGTCCCCAGCCAGATCCGTGGCTGGAGGCAGGTGAAAAAAAGGCAACCATACATTGATGCTTCTTTCCCTTTCTTCCTCCTTCCCTTCCTGCTCTTTTCTCTGAAAAATAATGAATAAAATCTTTAAAACAAAAAAGAAGTCTGGCAATTTGCTACTTTTATTTCAAAAATGCTAAATTAAAATAGATCATTATTTCTAGATTTAACTTTTTTGAATAAAAATTTGTGTTGGTGTCTTCTATATTTCCAATGACAGAAGTGTATTTATGTTAACTATAACTTATGGTTCAAACTATGCCAACATAAACTAAAAATATATAAATAAAATGATGTCACTGATTTTCATGTAGTTAATTTTAAGTTAGTTTTGGTATTGTTGAAACCAAAAACAGAAGGTGCAAAATCCTAAGGGCTAGAAGAGTCATCATTAGCCTAAAATTAGAAAAAACCTAATTAGAGGTTTAATTAGCATTACATCTTATGAATCATTAACTATATTTTAAACATCTGCATATCCAATGACAGGTGGATCTTTATAGTCATTAGCTGAAGAATTCAAATTCTACATCATATATTTGCCAAAATTTAGGACACTCCACTAATACTACTACTTTGCATATGTCTTCTGCTATACAGTGTGTTTTGTATAACTATCATCACACTTATGCCTTTAGTCAAACCTATGGTGGAGGCAGGAACTTTGAAGAAAACAGGTGAAATGAATGGAGCTCCTGAAACAGTATCATTTTCCTAAGTTGCTAATAATTAAGAATCCAGGTATTCTGACTATGCTTTCCTTATCAGCAACATATTGACTGATAAATCAATAGATTCATCGTTTATACTAGCTAAAACTTCTGTTTTGCTTTGGCTGAAAACTTACAATAACTAATAAGAAAAACTGGCAAAAGAAGGACTCTGCATTTTTAAATAATGAGATTAAAAATAAAACTAATAAAATCTCCATTTGACATAGATTCAAAGCTATTTTTTTATCATAGATCTTCATTCACACCCCTTTGCCTACCAAAAATACACACAGTAGTATGAAGAGAAACAACAAGGATGTATAGTATTGTTTCATATTATACTAAATTATCCAGCATCACAAGAATATATTAAATTTGTATATATACCTGTGTGCCTATGTGTGTGTGTATTTTTAAAGTTATTTGGTCTCTTCCCTGCTAGTCATCATGACATCACTAATAGTGGACCTGTTTTTAATACTATTTTTAGCTTTCTATTATTTTTGTTCTAATATTCTTAGAGTTGAAACAAAATTTGTTAGTAAAAGTCTGAAGTATGTGTGTGTGTGTGTGTGTGTGTGTGTGTGTGTGTGTTGGGAAATGGGGAAGTAATGAGTTGTGCATCCCACACATGATTTTTTTGGCTGTTCTTTGTTGAAACCTGCAACATGTACTTTAACCACTCTGATATTTTCAGTGTAGGGTTTTGTGCTATGTTCCTCAGTTAGTCATTTGACTGCTTGTATGTAGGTGAGAATTTAGTATCAATATAATTTAAGGAGGGATGGAATGCTAGCCATTGGTTGATACTATGCAAAGTCCAGTTGGATTGATCAATTTAATTACATAAATAAATTGAGCCAATTTATTTGTTTTAATTAAAACTATATAAATAAGATAAATATTTGAGTTTGCAGATTTATATATTTGTCAAAATATTTTATTCTTTAGTCTATTATATCCTAGGTAGTTCTTCAAACAAAAAATATGCAATTTTGTTTTGCATATTTATTTTCTAATCAAGAATATATTGTATTTCTTTTAGAGCTATTTTCCTCCACATGACATCCTCTTAATATTCTTATAAGTTTCATTTCCATCTTCTGGCAGCCTCCAATGTGGCAGAATACTCTAGATGAGTATTCTTTTTTATACAGAAACTTTTGATATCATTGGAAATGTATTTTAATTATTTTGTTAAATATATGAGGTCTGGGCCCCTGGCTGGTAGCACAGTGGGTAAGGTGCCGGCCTGCGAACCCAAAGGTCACTGGTTCGATTCCCTAGCCAGGGCACATAACCAAGTTGCAAACCAGGTCTCCAGTCAGGTCTTTGGCTGGAGGCAGGTGAAAAGCAACCAAACTTTGATGTGTCTCTCTCCCTCTCTGCCTCTCTCCCTTCCCCTCTTTCTAAAAATAATGAAATAAAATCTTTAAAAATATATATATGAGGTCTGTCCAGAAGGTATCCAGTCATGTCATATAAAAATAGTCATCTCTTAAAGAAGGAAGATACAAGACAGAAGAAACACTGTACATATGACAATGATGCCTCAGTCTTCTTCAAAGTAGGCACCTTGGAACCTCATACAGTTCTCCCAGTTGCCATCAGCTGCTCATCATATTTTCCTGAATCTCATGGACAGTCTGAAATCTCTTCCCTTTCAAAGGTGAATTTAGTTTTAGGAAAAGCCAGAAGTTACAGGGTGCCAAATCTGTACTGTAAGTGGTGTTGAGTCACCCCCTGTGATTTGATGTTTTGCAAAAAACTCTGCACAAGACATGATGCATGAGTGGGCACAATATCAGTGACTGAAGCTGCCAATCACCAGTTGCCCATAGCTGCAGCCTTCTGAATCATCCTAATAGCATCTGCGGAGGAATGTTCAAGCTTAATGCAAAATTTGATGTAGATTCATTGCTATATTCCCTCAGTTATTTTGAATGCAATGGCCACAAAGTACACATGCTCACTCAATGGCATCTACTGCCCCCACTGACTAGTACAGTGAAGTTTTCATTATTCATGCATGTGCATTCCAGTCCACTCTCCTTGGCTGCCAGGTTACATGGATGTTGTGCAAACCAATCTAATTATATTAAGAATGGCTGAACTTTTTCCAGTCCCTCTGTTTCTCTCTCTCTTCTCTCTTTCATATATATATGAAAGTCTATATATGTTTGTATGTATCTATATATCTATATCTATATGTATACACGTGTGTGTGTATATATAATGCAGTGATAGATATTAAATATACCTGAAATTCCTTTAAAAAACTAGCAATAAAGCCACCCAACATTTATAACATTATTTTACAATTGATGAAATAGCTTATAGTTTACATCTTTCTTTCACAAACTTTTCTAATATTACCTTATAATACAATCTTATTTGTTGATAGATAAGTAGCTTCTTTTTCCTTCTCCGTTTGATGAAACAAAGATCAAGTTATGCTTTGTTAATTTTAGATTTAAAAAGTTAGAGAGTATTCTGAAATATATTTGAAATTGAATTAGTTTTCATTTATAATTTAGATGGATTTGTTTTGGGTAACATGAAAAATATCAAATGAAAAAGGAATTTTCAGAATAAAGAAAGCACTTACCTCTAAAACGATGAATTGTGTCAACTCTTTGAAATCATAAAATAAGTCCTTGTTCCACTTTTAACATAATGGCTAAAATGCTTAGATGAACCTGGAAATATCTAAATTCAATGGGCTGAGAGAACCCCTTGAAGTAAATTCACATCGTTTAGCTGGAGCACAGATACATTTACTGGCAACCTTTAATTATTATGGACTATAAAGTTTTCATTGTTGAAAGTATTTTATGAAATATAACCAACATGTTCAAAAGTCCTCTCCCTTTTCCAAAAAATATCAACTTGGAGTAAGGGAAATCAAGTTACAAAACTGCACTTAGAAAATCAATGAATACATTGGAGGGTAATCTCAAAGAGATGACTAACCTCATAGAGCTAGGCAGAATGAAGTAAATAGTAAGACTATAATTTGTATAAACATTCAGCTCTCACCTTCATTTATTTTTGTTGTTGTCTGACTTTATTTACTTTTTTATTGTATTTTTCCCATTATCATTTATCCTCCTCTTCCCACCACAATCATCACAATCACATTGTTGGCCATGTCCATGAGTCCTTTTCCCTTTTTGCTCAATTCCCTCCACCCCCTAAGTCTCACCCCTCACTCCCAGTTGTCAATTTTTTACCTATATGCTAATACACTGACTGCCTTATTACATTCTTTGTATTGCTCTAAAGATATTTTTTAAGAATTGTGGTATTTAAATCACTCCATTTTTCCCAACTCCCACTCTTCCTTTAACATTTTTTTATTATCTGGGTTTTTTTTTTTTTTTTTTTAAATCAATAATAGCTTTCCCAGGAATTACATAACCTCTTTCAAGGAAGAAATGTAATCCTGACCAGCATGGCTCAGATGGTTAAGTGTTGTCTCACAAACCTATAGGCCACCAGTTTAATTCTGGGTCAGGACATGTGCATGGGTTGAGGGCTTTGTTCCTAGTCAGGGACTTTCAGAAGGTAACCAGACAATGGCTTTCTCCCTCCTTTCCCGTTTCTCTGAAATAAAATAAAATAAATTTAAGAAAAAGGAAGAGCCCTGGCTGGTGGCACAGTGGATAAGGTCCCAACCAGAGAACCCAAAAGTTTGATTCTCCAGTCAGGACACATAGCCAGGTTGCAAGCCAGGTCTCTAGCCAGGTCCCCAGCTGGAGGCAAGTGAAAGACAACCATACATTGACGTCTCTGTCCCTCTCTGTCTCTATCCCTTCCCCTCTTTCTAAAAATAATAAATAAAATCTTTTTTTAAAAAGGAAGAAATATACATTTTATTTTTTATAAAGTAATCTCAATGTGTAAGAATTTAAATCAGGTGAGAAGATGTATTTAAATATTAAATTATTTTTCTTAAATGATTTTTGCTTATTCTTGTTTATCCCCAGAATAGAAAAAAAGAAAAGAATACACTTTGAATATTCAATTATATCAGAGTAAAATATATTGAGAGTAGACTTTCAGTCAAGATGGAGACATAGGCAGATGTGGCTAACCTCATCACACAACCACATCAAAGTTACAGCTAAAATATAGAACAACCATCACTCAGAACCATTAGAAATCAAGTTGAATGAAAGTCTGAACTATGGAATTAAAGAAACCACATCCACACAGACTGATATGAATGGTGCAGGCATGTAATGGGCTGGTCCTTCACCCATGTGTGGTGGATAAAAATTTGGAACAAACATTTTGTTGCATACAATTCTGTTTCATGGAATTAGTGATTAGTAAATAAATCATTTATTTCTTACCTGGATAAAATTATCATGTTCTTGTAGCTTATTAGACCACTGAAGAGATTTACAAATGCTTCTATTTAAAATAATGGCCCTGGCTGGTAGTTTGGTAGATAGGCTCTGGCCTACAAACCCAAAGGTCACTGGTTTAATTCCCATTCAAGGCACATAACCAGGTGGCAAGCCAGGTCTCCAGCCAGGTCTGTGGCTGGAGCAGGTGAAAGGCAACCATACATTGATGTTTCTCTCCCTCTCTGCCTCCCTCTCTTCCCCTCACTCTAAAAATAATAAATAAAATCTTTAAAAAATAACATAAAATAATGAATGCAAAAAATTTATGGTCTCCTTCAAAGCCACCCAACTTTTCTTAGGTAAACACTGTGTACTTTGGAATGTATGAGTGGCTTAAAGAAACAAAAGATGGCAATATCATCTTTTCCGAACTGATAAAGTATTCACTTGATAAATTACATCATCAATAACAAAAACATGAATTACAATAAATAGTTTAGTTGTATTATTAATTCTTTGCATAAAAGACATGTCTCCTCTGCCAAGTAAATGATTGCTCTGATAGATACCTATAGTAGATCAGGCATTTCAAGAATCTTGAACAACTCTATAATCCTGAAGACTAGTTAGGTACATCTGAACCCTTAGGGCATATATTGACTCATGTAATTATCCTGTGAATTTCTCAAAATTTATGCAGCATCGTATGATTCATGAAAATGATCCAAATAATTTTCTTTTTGACAAAACACACACATACATATTTATATAGATTTGACAAATTAATTTTTAAAACTTCCCATTTATATTCAATGGTAGTTGAATTTCCTGTTATCTCATTACGGAGTAAAGGGCTCTTAACTATAATTTTAATGAAACAGCAAGCAATTAAAAACAAAGTTGATTAATTCTGTGCATAAAAACATATCATGAACTTTGAAAATTTATCATGAGTCATTGCTTATTCTAAGACTGTTTGCTTAAATTAAAAAAAAAAGTCCAAAAAGACAAAAGATCATAAAAGTTTGATTTTGTCCTCCTCACATTCCCAAATGGTTAAGTCTGTGGAATGAAAACTAAAGGCATTCTTTAAAACACAGTCTAATTATCTTATAACAAAATTTCTGCTGATTTGAAGATGAAAAAATAATTTTCCTAGGTCGTCCAGTAAAAAGACCCATTGGCTTGATGAAAACATTGTACCTTCTTCATTAAGGAACTTTCCACCGAGCATTTCCTAGATACATGTCCTAATGCGCTGTTATGGGCCAAACTGGCTTGAGTTCTGAGGTTCGACTATCCATTCTTCAATGTATTGTGTGTTGCTTGAGCATCTGAGAAAGCCACTGAACAAACCAAAGTACTTACAAGTATATTAAATGATCTCAAGAAACTTTCAGTCTTCAGCTTCCTCAATCTTTATTAGCTTTTGACCCAGTTAGTCACTTTCTCTTGCTTAAAAAATATTTTTTCTCCACTTAGCTGCCAAATCTTCACATTCTTCTAGTATCCCATCTATTTCCTTCATCTCTCTTTCATTTTTTTGTGGTCCCTTCTCCTCTTCCCATTCTCCAAATTTGGAATTCCTTGGAATTTTATTTTTAAAAATCTTTTCTTCATTCTTAAACTTTATTTCTTCATCCTTAAACTTAATCTCTTTATCCTTCCCCCACTTTCAGGTGATCCTATTAGCTCTTTTGTCTTTTGAGTACCTTATATATCAACAGTCTGTTGTTTTTTTATCTGTACTTCCCAGGACTCCAGACTTTATTTTGAATGCAGATTCATTAATACTTAAACATCTAAAAGTTTCTCAAACTTTATTATGACTGACATCAACTTCTTAATTTCTCTTATCTAATTTCTCTTCTTTTATTGATCCCAATTTTATAAAATGGCATCACTGGTCACCTACATGCTCAGGCCAAATATATTGATATCAATTTTGATTTTTACATTTTCTCATGTCCTATGAGACTAGTTGATTTCTTTTAATATATCTCTACCTGGCTGGTGGCTCAGTGGATGGGTGCCTGCCTATGAACACAAAGGTCTCTGGTTTGATTCCCCAGTCAGGGCACATAACCAGTTTGCAAGCCAGGTCTCCAGCCAGGTCTGTAGCTGTAAGTAGGTGAAAGCAACCATACATTGATGTTTCTCTCCCTCTCTGCCTCTCTCCTTTCCCCTCCCTCTAAAAATAATGAATAAAATCTTTTTTTTAAAATTGAGTCATCTTATAGAAGAGGAAAGTAATTTATGAAACTGCTATGAATTTATCTATCTACAGCATTTACCCCAGGACCCTAGGGATTAGCAACTAGGTCAGCTACTCCTACAGTAGCTATAGTTTCCAGTTCTGCATTCAAAAAATAAAGATTTTCACTTTTTATATTTATTTTCTCTAACCAAAGGAAGTTTAACAAGGCTTAAACAAGCTAGAGTTATGGAACTATTTTTAGAGTCAGATAGTTCTAAGAATATTAGTGATTACTTAGTTCAACCCTTTCACTTTGTAGCAAAGGAAGCATCTTTTTGAAGGGCAGACTGATCGACACAGGGATTTCAAGCTAGATAGTCATGGCGTTCAGAGTAAAATCCAGGTAACTGAATTCCAGTTCTATGCTTTTGCTAGGATTTACTTGATTGGTTAATTAGCTGCCTCAAACATGAGGGATAGTTGGTCAGGTACTCCTCACTATTCTTTGCAAGCAGATTTGTCTTACAAGGCTGTCACTTAAGAATGTCATGAAGACAAAAGTCACCCATGTGACCATTTTGGTCACTCAGTTAACAATGAACTTTATCTTGTATATTTATGTCCCCATTTTTTAAGCTAGTCTGATTTGGGGGAATTTGAAAATCTCATCACTTTCACGTGTTATGACTACAGTTGTCAAATGATTCTTTGGTCAATGTTTAATGCAATGAGACATTTTCCAAAAGTGCTTAAAGCATCTTACTGAAAATTTATGATTCACTGGAAAGAAAGAAGCAAACAACAACAACAACAACAACAAAAACATACAAAGATATTTTCATGGCCAAACGTTTTCAGTGTCCTATATAGTATTATCTATATAGTTTCTTTACTTTTTTTTTTTTTTTTTTTGATAGGCAATGTATTGATAGCCAAATAGCATCAGGTGGAGAAAGGACCTACCTCTTCACTACCATTATGGGCATTTGGCCTTGTGCTTGGACTGCTTTGAATGTCAGACCTGGCCAGAACACTGCCCAACATGTTGCATTTTAATTGTAAGAAAACTACATTAATTCCTATTTTGGTGCTTTTCTATGTATTCCTTTTTAATTCTTGAATATTAGAGTTCTTACTTTCTTAAGGGGATCGTTTGAAGGATAAAGCTTTTTGTCTATTTTAAACAAAGGCTGTTAATTTTTTTTACATTCTGTTCATGCAAAACTTAATGCATGAAAGGATAAGGGAATCAAGATAAGGAAAAATGTCAGCAGAGAATTATCTCTTTCTCTATATATAGTTGTACTTGCTGACTGCTAATAAGGATCTGCATTATACCTTTCTTTTGTCTACCTTGTTATGCCTAACATTCCAATGCAACAGAAATGGGATGAAGGATAGCCTAGCTTGATGCCTTTTCAAAATTACAAAATCATGAAAGTCATTCCATTCAGGCAGATATATGTAGACAATACCCTTCTTTCAGTGAAATTGATGCATGCAGGCCTGAATGCTAAAATATATATCGAGCAACAAAGAACAAATGTGATAATTCACATTCGAAGCTTTCACATCACTTTTGTGCTTTGTGTAAGTTCTGAATTCATTATCAAATATATGCTTTCAAAATCAACTCAAACAGTTGCCAAGGGATAATTTAGGGCAGGGAGAAACAAAGTGAAAACACAGTTGTTTAGAGTTTAAACAATACATCATTTTCAAATAAAATGTCTATAGTAAATTGCAGATTGAGGGAGAAAATGATTATATTCTGTGATTGAGTTTTTAAGCCATGGGGCTTTTATGATGAGAAGGGGCATCAACATAAAATGTAAATGAAGGATAAACGTGTGTGTAATCATACAGTCTTCTATTCTGAGGTGTTTGTGTCTGATTCTGGTGTCCTTGTGTGCCCATTTCAGAAGGCATTGTTTTAATTCCTTCCTTATCTTCTCTTGTAAACCTATCTGGATCCAATTGTACTAACATTTTGCTCACCTTTCAACTTCTTTAATGTTTCTCCCTGGTTTGAAACAACATAAATTTGGCTTCCTCATCATGAAGCTCATTTAGCTGCAGCTTGATTGCAAGTAATTTGCCTTAAGTAGCTTCATCTTTTAATTGTCTGAGCCTTTTTCCAATCTATAAACTGTAACTCCAGGCAGGACATTTTTGTCTTACTATTTCTTCCTTAGAAAAACATACCTAACACTCCCCATATTTGGTAACTCGGCATCCTTCACCGTATGAACAAGAGGAATAGGATTTTCATCAGCTATTAATTGATTTACAAAATAAATTCCCCAAATATTTGGTATTCAAAAAAATAATAATAATTGAATACCATCCACCAAAGTTAATACAACTTTAGTTATTTTAAGGGGAAAATATAAGAAGACAAGGGGAACATTAGTCTCTATGACTACTAATGACAACTCTAAGCAAGTTCTCATTAATGTCAGAGAGGTTGTAAAAGGGAATTTCTTTTTCTTTCCAATACCATTTTGGATATTCCCTAAATTCTTGTTTTACTCAAAGACTAAAGAAAGGTATTCTCTTTGTTTTATTCTGGGACTAAAAAAAGTATTCTTGCCCTTTGGAACTAGCATAATTTTCTGTAATGGAGACATGGAATAATATATCATTATATATCTGGGTTTCCTCAAGGTTATACATAAAATACCCTTCTTAAGATAATCTCATTGAAGCTCTATGATGTAAAGTATTGTTTGCAAATCCATTTATTTTTGCAACCAATTTTTGTCTAAAATATACTATAAATATATTCATTAGATAGCTGTATATTCAAGAATGAATTATTCTAAACCTGTAAACTACATAAATTATATTATTCTGATCTATATTTTGATTTAATTTATTCCAAAGCTAACTAATAAAATGTAAACTATCCTTCTTATTCTTCCCCAAAATATGAAGAACAATTAAAGTATTTTCATTCACTTGTTTATGTTATTACTAACAAAAACTTTCTTATTCTTTTTGTTTTCCAACCAAGTGAGTATTTTTACTTCATTCTTGCTTTAGGGGCCATAGCTAGACATTTCAAATATCTGAATTATACAATTCTAAATAAAGTAATAAAACAGGAGTTCTGCCAATAGTGTGAATTTGATTTTATAAAGAGTAAGAACCCAAAGATTAGTATGTTAACATTTTATTATAAGATCATGATTAGAAAATTGAATAACTATTTAGTTAACCATTTCCTATCATATTCTTTATAAAAAAAGAAAAATGCAAATAGAAAAAATGCCATTGTGGTAAAAAAAGAAGTATACCTATGCTAGAAAGTCTAGTTTTTTTAATTTAAATAAAGATATACATCTTTAACTACGAGCCAAGTAAGAGCAAATACCAGTTTGCTTTAATTCTTTTGGTTTTGACTAGTGGGCAAAGACCATGAGAATTTTATTTTCCTTCAGAATGCCTGAACCCTAAACCTGACAATGTTAGAAACACCCTCAGTAAGAAAGCATCAGTCTTTAAATACTGGTCCTTGGATAAAATAATTAAATGTAATTTTCTTTACCAGTTACCGAAGTAATTATGAATTTCAAAACTACTTGGATTTAGAGTTGAGTTCTGAATTTTGTTTTCTTTTGTTGTTGTTGTTGTTGTTTTTACCTAATCCAGATCATTCTCTCTTGAGCATTGCTAGTTTACTTTCTATAAACTTGTGATTTCTTTTTCTCTATATTTGGGCATGAAAAATGCAAGGGCCTATGGGAGCATATCAACAAATGGATGGCACACATGGTTTACTAAAGGTCAGGTTACTGTGTGTGTGACAATTATGGAATGGATATTGAACTCTGCTATAGAGATAGATTAGATAAAAACTTGAATGCCCTTCTTTACAGTAATATGAATATGTGGTTCTGTTCCAAGATATTCAGGACATTGGAAATGCAGTTGTTAAAACTAAATATCTTGTTGTAACATATAAATATGCTTCAGAATGTATGAGAAAAAAATTATTTTAGTAATCATACATATAAACATGATCTTTGGGGAAAATACTGAAAATGCTCATTTATTTTTTCATTTATTCAGTCTACCAAAATTTACTATGAGTACCTACTATGTACAAGTCCTGAAAGATACAGAGATGAACATAACAGACAAAGTTAGAAACTTTGGATGACAAATATTTCAGTGGGAAAGACAGATCAATTACTGATTGTGTGATGGTAGCTATGTTTAGAATGCCTTTAGAAAATTAACTTAGGGCCAGTATCCTAAAAAGGGCAATGTTTGAGATGAGATTTGAAGTGTAAGCAAAAGCCTGGTAAATAAAATTATTTTAGGCAAGATTAAAAGTACACATGCTACAAATTACCATATACAGAATCTTATGAGCCGCTCCCAAGTACCACTATGGTTATCATTATACACCTTTCATTTTATTCCAATTTGGCTTAGCATTTTTTGTCCTTTACCATCCTCTTACCTCTTCTGCCTAAAATCGAACAGTGCAGTGAAAGATGGAAGAACAATGATAATACTTTTTCACATTGCCAAATCAGTATATAATTCAAGATGTTTGCTTTTTTCCCTCTAATGCACATAAATGGTAAATGTCAGCTCAATGATACAAGATACCAAATTTTCTGCTTCCTTTGTAGCTCACATTGTCTGTATACAGGGACACACAAATGTCACAATACAAAATCTACAACAACTTATTTCAGTGAAAACTATGTACATGAACAATAAACAGATTTATCAGACACTATAGTGAAGAAATCATACAGATAATTTGTTACTAATATATAAGTGACAATGAAAAATCATTGTCACTAAAAAGTATAAACTGTTTTAAGTAAGTAATTTCATGTTTAGAATAGAAATTGGCATCTGATCTCAAATTTTTACTTTTACACATATAGGTTATCTTTCAAACTTACTGGACAGGTTGAAATACTGATAAAATCAACTCTGGGAGTGCTGAAACATTTTAGTGGTTAAGTCTCACAACACAGTTATCTTTGGATAAGCATCAGATGTTTGGGGATATTATCTGACTATTCAAACAACTTAGATAATAGGTAGGAAACATTGCAGATCTTATTTTTTTAAAATCAACTCTGCCCCAAATTGAAATATCAGGAATGCAATAATATTTTCCTCTGAGTCATGTATTTTTCCATTAGTTTAAATGTCTTTTTATTTTTTTTAATTTTGCTGCTTAAGATATTGATAAAAATTATTTGAATCTGCACTTGATTATGACTCTCACTTACTCTGTGCAACAGCAAGGATCTTGTTTTCTTGGAAATATTTGAGACAGCCTCATGGTGAGCTATAAAGTTATTAATGTTGCTTGATATTTGCTTTGACAGCTGCTCTGTACTCTCTTTAATCATCTTCATCATGGTCCATAGCTCTTTTCTTCCCTCCATTTCACTTTTGCCTCTATTGCTTAGAGAGGATGATGCACACAGAAACCCTGATAAATCCTCTTCCCTTCATATTTCCACTGATTTTTCTATTCTATAAATTTACCTTCATTTGTTCATTCACAAATTCATTCATCCAATAAATATGTATTCAACACCTCTCTCAGGCAAGGTCTTGAGTGAGAGTTTGTTACAGAGATGTTAAGTAAAGCTATACTTTATCCTTTAAATAATATATTAAGAAATGTGCCTTCTAATGAGCTGGCTAAGACAGACCCAAGATAGGATAGTAGCCTGCATCAGGCCCCATAACCCAGCAGCTAACAATGCTGGTTTTGAAATCAAATAGGTGCAGATTTGAATTGATTTCAGGACTCACTAAGTGACATTCTAGGAACTACAGAGCTACTTAATACCTTTTCATCTATCCTCAGAATTTAGTTTCTGCCTTTATAAAATGGGAATAGTGGGAATAATAAAATAACTGCTTTATGAGGATTAAATATATGTGTAAGGTTTCAGTCATAGTAAAGCTTTAGTAAATTATAATAGCAAATCTGGTGAGAGAAGTGTTAATAAATGGTATTAGTAATCAGTATAATAAAATAAATTATAATAATAAGGCAAGGGATCTGATAGAGGTTTAGAAATCAGAGGAAATGAAGCTAGCAGTATTGGGGAAAATCTTGCCTTAAGCCAATTTGGCCTGAACCTTCAAAGCTGAATTAAGTTGCTGAATCTGATACATATGGAATTGGAGAGACTGGGAAGAACTTGTGCTTACCTTCATTGAATAACTTCAGAATAAATACCCTAGACTAGGAACATAGCACATATTGTCTTATTTAATCCTTACATCAATCCAATAAGAAAACACATGTTTTTACCTCTTTAGTCAGTATTTTATAAATGAGAACTGAACACAGAGAGGTTAAGTCACTTGTGCAATCACCAGGTAGGATGAAGTGAAGCAATATTAACAAAGATTACCTTCCCAACTGACTATAGGTGTTATAAGGAGAAAAGCCTATTCAGTTTAGCACACAATATGTTCTAGTGCACAGTGAAGTCCCCGATTATGGAATAAATTGTTTTGCATTTGTATTTGTTCAACAATATATGCTGAATGTTTGTAGGAGTTGAGACCTGATGACAGAGTTCAAGTCTCAGTGGTTTGCATGAAAAGTAGGGGAGTCTTGGAGGTGGGAACTAGAAATCTGTGTTGTTCATAACAGATTAAAAAGATGGGTACTGATTGGGAAAAGCAATATAGAAGATTTTTGTATGTATGTAATAGACTAAGAAATGAAATTTCTGAGGAGGCAGGTAATAAGGGTGGCAAAGAGGATTGACTAAATGGGAAGATATATGATAGTGACTTTTTCATTTTGTTTTAGCCTGGATGACTAGGAGTGTTGTTCAAGTATCATATACTATTCAAAAACAACAACAAAAAGCACTGCAGGAAAGGGGACAAAGGAAAGAGTTATTATGGGATGGAAAGTAACAAATTTGGGGTTTTAACCTATTATCTTTCATTTATCAGGGAAAATGTCTAAATATTCAGGAAATGAAGTACTGGGGCTCAGGAGCATTGTGAGGGTGTAAATGCAAATTTCTAAGTTTTCCATCTGAAGGTGATATTTGCAAAATAGAAATTATTGCTTTCTGAAGGAGCTTGCATTTTTATTATAAAGGCTCATTATTCCTTCAGGTTAAATCATATCTCAGAAGAGGTATAATTACATGAAAGTCTTGGCCAAACTTTGTTCCTTGGTTTGAAACAAGCTGTGAAATTCAAGTACGGTTGTGAAGTGCAAAAACATTTTATTTATTCATAACCACTAAAAATCAAGGTTAAGTCCCTTATTTAAATAAAAATTAGCTCTGGATATAATAGTTTAAATGAGCTAATTAGTGGACTTTAAAATTTTCTCTTCCTGCTCTAGACTTTAGCTTATATTTTGTCTTGACCTCGAAAAAAAGTATATTGAATATGCTTTGATTTTGCTGATAAGGAAAGGAGGCTACTTTTTTAAGTAGTGTGAATCGAAGTTCAAGGTTTCACTGCCTTTGACCTTGCCAGACTTTTCTCCTCCTGTAAGGATATCAAGCCTATAAAGGAAAATTTCTTCCAGCCAGCTCCAGGCTTCCTCTTTCACAATGGTGCTGGTAAAGTGAATAAACATCTCAACTGAGACAGAGTATTTTGCCTTTCAGGGAACAGATGTGTTGTTGTTTGCATACCTTCCAGGGGTTCTGCCAACTAGTGGGCCTTATTATGGAAAATAACACTGGAAGCTCTTTAAAACACTGTTGCTGGGAGGCGGGCTTAGTGCTGCTGCTCCTTGTACAACAGCTTTTACTGTGTGTAGTTATATTTTGGGAACGATAATTATCCCAGAAACTTAATCGAATCTCTGAAACCGAGCTGTGTTCAAACAGAATTAGAGGAGAGCTTTAGATCTAATTGAGATTTCTATAGATAATTTTCAGGTATTGAAAATGAATCATTACAAACTAAATACATCATTGCACTTGCCATTATAATAGTGAGGGATACAGAAAAAAAATTTTATGCTATGATGTATTTTTAAATGGTTATGAGGAAACATTATTATATTTTTCATAGAAAATTAATGTGGAAGGATAACATTTTTACTGAACATAACCTCCACTCATATTTTTACTGTTGCTTAACCTTTATTTGGAAATTATGAATTTATGATTTTTTTTGTTTTTAGCATATTACTGCCCCAAAATGGGGGTGGGGGGGGGGGGAAGACCTAATACTGTATGTGAAGTTCCTGGAGGCTGTTTAGAAGATAGACTGACAACTATTCACAGGAAATCAGAGATCAGCAGGCCTGAATCTATGACTTTGATATAATGCCTCTGGCAATAACTCAAACAAGGGCTTATTCTGAATATGTGGCAACAGGTTCTGCTTTATTGGTGCAACAGAATGAGGCTTTGCAGTTCTCAGTGATAGCATTGTGAATTATCTTACCTTTTGTTTTCCTAATTAATTTTCATTGTGCAACTCTGTAGCTAATTAATCTGAATAAAAGATAAGCTGCCCAGGATTCATTTTAACTTTGACTGGCTGACTGACAAGGCTGGGGTTACTAGTCAGCATTGTACTTGGTCGATGGAGCCAAACTGACCCTGAATTCTGCACACTGTTTAGACACTGTTATTCTCTATAAGAGAAATGTCTCATCATAGGCCTAGAATAATGGCTCTGCCCCAGTGGCTCATTCATTTTTCAGATTTTTAAAAATGATGTTCTTTGTGCCCATTAGGGATGCACATTAAAAGACCGTTCAATGATAAGTAATAGAATGGCTAGAAAGGTTACATAAGAACATAGAGACACTCCTATTTTTCATTATTCTTGGCTTCCAACGCATTTTACCAAGATAACTACAATTTATGCTCTGAATTTATTCCTTGATAAAAATACGTGGGAAAACACTTTTTGAATTTTTAATCAATACACAATTTGTTAATACAATTAGTAATACTATTTCTACAGTGGGTCAAGGACATAACATCAACTTTCTACCCTTAAAACTTCCCCTGATAATCACTGGGAGAAAGCCAGTGGGTCTGACATAATTAGAGCCCTGTGCTCCTGACACTGCCTTTCCCAGCCCTGCCCCCATGAGGGAACTAATCTGTAGACAGAGCAGCTTGCTGTTTCTGATTCAGTTAGCATTCTCCAAGTGTGAAATGAACTCAGAAAACAATAGCTTCCTCCTGTAACTCTCAGTTGAAGACTGTGAGGACAAACTCTAGTCATGGTTATCCGACTGATAAAAAGTGATAGGGAAGGAGACAATAAGAGAGAAAGATAATTCAAGATTATTTGGGAACAATTTAAAGAATGGGAAAAATGAACAGATGCTTGAGGGAAAAGTACTGGGAAAACAAAACAAAACAAAACTCCCCTACCTCCCAGGAAGCTTATTATTTTATGTATATTTAAAACATTCTGGCCCTGGCTGGTGGCACAGTGGAAAAGGCTCCAGCTTGCAAACCCAAAGGTTGCTGGTTCGATTACCCAGCCAGGGCACATAACCAGGTTGTTAGCCAGGTCTCCAGACAATTCCTTAGCTGGAGGCAGGTGAAAGGCAACCATACATTAATGTTTCTCTCCCTCTCTGCCTCTCTCCCTTCCCCTGCCTCTGAAAATAATAAATAAACTCTTTTTAAAAAAGACATTCTTTATTTTCTGCTATTTAATTTGAGAAGCATAGCCAGAATAAAACTTCACCAGAGAGGTTCTAGAAATAAAGAATTAAATGACAACTATCTTTATTTTTTTTAAGATTTTATTTATTACTATCTTTGTAAAAAGAATATAAACTTTTTTAGAGGCCTTCATTTGAGATGATAAAGGCCTATGTTTAGCTTGAAACTCAAATTCTTGTTATTTAACTGTTTTTTAAAATGGTTTTGCAATGTTTTATTTGATCCTGAAATATACCATGTGCATGCAAACATAATTATTTTCACACTCTCTTTTCTGAAATAAACTTTCCACGGCACTTTGTCCATGTTCTTATCCACCAATGCATTGCAGTTTATAAAATGTTAACTAACCTGTTATAGTGACTGTCAGACTATCAATGCCCATAAGCTAAGATAGGATTTTTGAAATATTCTTCATGGGATACCAGTTAGGCATGTAACATATGTCAGAATAACCCCCCTCCCCCCAGGGCCAAGACTATACTACTTTTTATCAGTATGACCACATCTTTGTCTGAGAGCAGATTCTGTGGAAAAGCAAATTGTATTAAGAAATTTGCTTGGTGTGCACAGTATTAAAGTGCAGGCCTTTAGTACAATTAGGTCTTAAAATCTGATTATAAGAAAATATTCACTGTTGAAGAACACATTCCTTCTGGATCAAGAGTATTTGGATGGAGACTAGCAATGCTTCTCCAAATGTCTATTTTCCTTGCTTACAAGACTCATAACATTCTTCTGAATGGTAAATGAGTTCCTTGATATGTTCATGTATTTAATTAAGATGCAGTGTGTCCTGAAGTTTTGGGAGCCATTTGTTATTTTTAAGATGACTTTGCTGAACTTTTCTTTCATTGATTATGTTGACTTAACTTTTAGGTCATATGACAGTGTTAATTCCTTTATTTCCAAGTTCTTAGATGCATCTTTATAAAATCATAAACTCCAAAACAAAAGTGATTATTTCCAATAAACATACTAGGTCTGTCCTGAAAGTATCAAGCAGTGTCAATGTAATTATAACAGTTCACGCAGCCAATACTTTCGGGACAGACCTCACGTGGTGCTTCACCCTCTTACTGCCTTTTCATAAACATTGTCCTTGAAAAGATGCTAATCTGCATGTCTAAGAAATCAGAACTGTCTTGCTCATGATATTCTCTCCAGTGTCAATTTTCATGTTTGCTCATGGCCAGCACTTTTCATTGAAATTTTTGAATAAATTAATATTAGTATTAAGTTTATTAGGTGAAGACTGAAAGCAACAATTTTCTTATTTCCCTCATTATGAATTCTAAGGTACAAATATACTTAAGTATGTAAAAAATAGATTCCTTCATAAATGTACCTATATGGACCTCATATTAGGTTTTGTCATATATTTGTTTTGACACCCTGTCACTAAGAAGAAAAATTATCCTGAACAACAAATGACAGAATCAGTGCCAAATTTAGTATTGGTATTGATATTAATTGACTTCTCTGAAATTATTCTCTGAATTATGAGGTTTTTTTTTTAAAAACAAAAAGTCTTGAGAAACACATTGACCTAGGATTAGGACTGAGAAAGGATGAGTACATTTAATTCTGAAATGATAAAATTAAATATCTCTACCTATTGTATCTATCTACATATCCATCTATACACATTATATACAAAAGTAGGTTTACACTTGTGAGTATGTAAACAAAGTTTATTCCTTTTTTAAGGTTTTATTTATTATTTTTAGAGAGAAAGGCAGACAGGGAGGAAGAAAGGGAGGGAAACATCAATATATGGTTGCCTTTCACCTGCCTGCAGCTAAGGACCTGGCTGGAGACCTGGCTTGCAACCTGGTTATGTGCCCTGACTGGGAATTGAACCAGCAACATTTAGATTCTCAGGCTGGCACCTATCCACTGAGCCATCAGCCAGGACCAAAGTTCATTCTTGTATTATTAATTTATTAATTATTTTAAACATATTTTCCTACTTTATTAATTACTACAAAGCTACTTTTGCTCACATCTGTATATCTATCTATCTATAAGCATATGTATATACATATATATGCATATATATGTACATACATGCAGATATTGCTTTTACTATAGCATTTTTTTGTGATTTAGGCAGAATAAATGAGGTCACCCAAACAGCTTCAGTTGTAGCTCAAATTAGAAAGTTTCATTTCTTGTAATCAAGGGGAATTAAGTTATTTTTAGTTTTAGGAGTTTGAGGGGATTTTAATAATGAGGTTAATTTTCCCTAATATTTAACTCATGAACTATAGTTAGAAATATATTTGGGCATCTAAATTCTACATATATTTCTTAGGATAATACTCTGGCAACTGAGTCTTCTCTGAAGGCAGGAATTCATATGTGTTGCTTATGTTCTGAATTTATCTTCATTTACTTTTTTCTCTCAGGGCTGTATGTGCAGAACGATTCAGCTGATCTATGATAATCTCCCTTTCCCAGTACCTTTTTTTCTCATGGATATGGGCAGATCTACTTCCACTCAACAGTGATTTTGATATTTTCTCAAGAACCAAACTGTTCTCTCTAGAAGTCTGGAACCCAGAGGAAATCCTATGACCTATTTAGATCAGAAAGTCATCTGGAATAAGAGATGATATAAACAGATGATTTGCCCATTAGTTTCTTGACTGGAATGGTTGCAACTTACCCCTCAGACAAACATAGTAATGCCCAAGATCAATTAAATCTTCCTTCTGATTTAAGCAAAGTAATATGGGGAAATCCCTAGAGATGAATATTTTTATAGATTTATGCAAATCATAACACTATGCGTGTGTTTCACATTAAAGTTAATGCTCATAATAAAACTTTTTAAGTCAATAAATTATGATTAAAGGACATACATATAAGTTTGTCTCAAGAGCATAAATCCCTATCAATCAGTTCACATAAAAGAACATTCAGAAAGAATATTTTATAACCTTATTTAATAATGACCAATTTTAGAAGAATACACTTAAAAGGAGGTAAAAATGAATACTTAACATGTAGGTAATAAATAATATTTTAATGATATTCTGATGTGTGAGTAATAATAGGTAGTGGTGATTTCAGACTTTTTTTCTTTCTTTCTTTCTTTCTTTCATCCCATTCCCCCTCTTCATCCTTCTATTTATTTTGTCAAATCTTATTACATAAGACTGCAATATGTTCCATTTTATTATGAGATTTCTTCTAAGTCCCTTAATATGTCATATTGAACTTTGAACTAAAGGTGATATAGATGACAGAAAAATAATAGCCCTATGCATTAAATCTGAAATTATAAAAATTCCAGAGGAAAACATGAAGGTAAAGCTCCTTGACATTAGTCTTGGCAATGATATATTTTTAAATTTTGACATCAAAAGCAAAAAAATAAAAATAAACAAGTTGTACTACATCTGATTCAGAAGCATCTGTACAGCAAAGGAAACTACCAACAAAATGAAAATGTAAACTATGGAATAGGAGAAAATATTTATAAATTATATATCTGATAAAAGGTCAATAGCCCAATTATATAATGGCACTTCAATGGGGAAAACAAACAAATGAACAAAATAAAAAATCAGCAGAGGACCTGACTCTACATTTTTAAAAGACAAGTACATTAAAATGGACATAATAGGCTCAACATTATTCATAATCAGAAAAATGCAAATCAAAACCATGATATGACTTCAAATTTGTTAAAATGGTTATAATCAGCTATTATTAAAAGACAAGATATAAATGCTGACAAGAAGGTGGAGTAAAATGAACCTTTGTATTCTGTTGGTGGGAAATACAAACTGGTATAGCCACTTTGATAAACAGTGTTGGGGTTCCAACAAATTAATAATGGACCTATCATATGATTTAGCAATCTTGCTTCTGGGTATATGTCTAAAAATGAAATTAGGATCTCAAAAAGGTATCTGTGCTTTTATGTTCAGTACTGCATTATTTACAGTAGCCAAGATTTGGAAACAACCAAGCATTCATCTGTAGATAAGTGGATAAAGAAGACGTAGTATAAATGGCCAGTGGAACAGTTTTCAGCAATTAGGAAGTAGGAAGAAATACTGTCATTTTCAATAGTATGGATGGGCCTTGCAGGCATTATGATAAGTGAAACTAGTAAGACAGTAAGCTGCATGTTATGGCTTGCATGTAGAATATATATTTTTAAGTCAAATTCATAAAAACAGAAAGTAGAAAAGGGGTGTCTGGAGGCTGGGGGGTTGGATAAATAGAGAAAGATTGAGAAAGCGTACAGACTTTCAGTTCTGAGATGAAAAAGATGTTAGGATCTATGGCATAACATGGTGACTGCATTTGGTAACACTACACACATAACTGAAATTTGCTGTGAGTAGAACTTTCTCAACAACAACAAACAAAATGATAAATATGTGAGGTGATGGATATTTTAATTAACTAGATAGGAGGTATCTTTCCACAATGTATGCACATATCAAACCATCATGATGTAAGCTTTAAATATATTACAGTTTTATTTGTCAATATTACCTCAATAAAGCTGAAAAAATACTATCGCCCAGATCAGTTGAGCTAAATTTTCCATTGGTTGAATAAACCAACCTTTAAACAAGTTGATTAACTTTTCTATAATGTATTTTTTAAAACTTAAAGAACAAGGAAATCAAATACAATATTACTACAAACTTATTTATTTTTGATGTGACTATTAAGGTACTTGTTTATAAAAAAATATATGGAAGGAAGGTCTTGAGGATTTGTGATTCAAAGAACACAGGAAAGCAGGCAGTTGCAATGGGATTACTGTAAGAATTATGAACATTTTCTTAGCTTATTTATTTTTTAAAGATTTTATTTCAATATTTTTAGAAAGAGGGGAAGGGAGAGAGGCAGAGAGGGAGAGAGACATCAATGTATGGTTGTGTTTCACCTGCCTCCAGCCACAGACCTGACTGGAGACCTGGTTTGCAACCTGGTTATGTGCCCTGGCTGGGGAATCGAACCTGCGACCTTTGGGTTCGCAGGCCGGCACCTTATCCACTGTGCTACCAGCCAGGGC
>PVIW01005836.1:80830-98352 GCA_004026585.1 Noctilio leporinus | reverse complement strand
ATTTTTAGAGAGAGGGGAAGGAAGAGAGGCAGAGAGGGAGAGAAACATCAATGTATGGTTGCCTTTCACCTGCCTCCAGCTACAGAGCTGGCTGGAGACCTGGCTTGCAACCTGATTATGTGCCCTGGCTGGGAATCGAACCAGCAACCTTTGGGTTTGCAGGCCGGCACCTTATCCACTATGCCATCAGCCAGGGCTTAAAAAAAAAATTTTTTTTGTAGTTACATTCTTTATAACTAGTTTCTACTATATGCCCCCCCCACATATATTTAAATATTTTATTTATTTTATTTTTAGAGAGAGGAGAAGGGAGGGAGAAAGAAAAGAGAGGGAGAGAAATATTGATGTGTGATTGACTCTGACACGCCCCGAACCCAGGCATGTACCCTGACTGGGAATTGAACTAGCGACCTTTTGGTGCACAGGCCAGTGCTCAATCCACTGAGCCACACCAGACAGGGCTATATGCCTAATATATTTTAAATGAATTTTAAAAAAGGGGCCCACAGACTTCAGGGTACAAACTGGTCCAGGCACAAAAAATGGTTCTGAAGGTTGGACTATGCCAATCGTCATTCAGAATGCGCCAGTGGGTTTCTCATTTTTCTGGGAGACAGTACGGCCACAGTCCTCTCAGTGGCTTACATAGTCTCTGGGGCCGATACCACTACAGGCTGACCTTGTCCCCACCTCCTGTTCCCTTTGCTCATGCTGCCATAGCCGCCCTGGGAGAGTGGTGCGTGTTAGTAGCTACTCCCTTTTCTTGAAACACTTTTTCAGAATACCTCCCTTGCCTGCTCCCTCCCTCACTTCGTCGCCTGCTCAGTCGTTCTTGGCCTCCCTACTTATCCCTGCCCCTTGGTGCACACTATGTGCTTTCCCTATTCTGTAGTTTTTCATACTATATGTTTTTCATTAGGTTGGTATTGAATTTGGAAGGGAGGATCTCCATAAGCCTATGTTGGATCTTCATTAGCAGCAATAGGTCAACTTTGGAGCTTGTCTTGGTCCCCTGCATTTATCCATTCTACCACGGATACCTCACTTATAGGCCTATTGCATTAACAGTGGGGTGGATGATGACAAAACCTTTGTCAGCTGAATTGCTTGATTGTTTATTACCCGCTTTGAGGTGGTGCCCTCTGGGGGTCACATGTGACACAGAGAGCTTTGTCCTCAGTGTCCTCATTCGTATGTCTAACCACATTCACCTTTCCAGCAATTCCTTGTCTCCATTAAAAAAAATAAATTTGCCCTGGCTGGTGTGCTTCAGTGGATAAGGCACCGGCCTGCAAATCCAAAGGTTGCTGGTTCGATTCCCAACTAGGGCACATAACCAGGTTGCAAGCCAGGCCTCCAGCCAGGTCTGTAGCTGGAGGCAGGTGAAAGGCAACCATACATGGATGCTGCTGTCCACTTCTTCCTCCCTCCCTGCCTTTCTCTCTGAAAATAATGAATGAAATCTTTAAAAAAAAATGAATCAGCAAAACAATTGATTCCAATAAGATTAAACTGCTTGAAATAGTTTCACATTTTCTTTTTTTAATGTAAGATTCCATGGATGTATTTTTAGAGAGAGGGGGAGGGAGGGAGGAAGACAGGGAGAGAATACCGATGTGTGAGAGATACCTGAGTTGGTTGCCTCTTGTGCTCCCCCGAGGCGGGATGCATCACAGGTAGGCGCCCTGACCGGGGATCACACCAGCGACCTTCCTGTTTAGCAGGCCGGTGCTTAGTCCGCTGAGCCACACCCACCAGGGCAGATTTTACATTTTCAATGCAAAGATTAAGAGGATACATGCACAATTCTAATCAGTCCCCACCTAGTTTTTAAAAATTTAATCTTTATTCTGTTTTTTTTCCCCCATTACCATTTAGTCCCCATGTTACCCGCTTCCCCCCACCAGTCACCACACTGTCATCCGTGTCCATGAGTTCTTTCCTTTTGGCTCAGTCCTTCTACCCCCTGATGTCCATTCTTGATTTTTTTTTTTTTAAATTTTATTGTTGTTGTATTACATCTATCCCCTTTTTGCTCCCCTCTGTCCCCCTCCCCACCCACCCACCCATTCCATTCTTGATCTTTTCTAGGGTTTATCTCTCATTTTCTGGAGAACATGTTTCTTATCAATGTACTTGGTACCTTTTGCTCACCTCACTCAATTAATACGCTGCCATGGAGATCATGGGCCAGAATGAATTTCCTCGGATTGTCCAGATGGTCCAGGTCCCTTGGGACTATGTTCAGCCAGGGTGCCAGAGAATTAACATAGCCCTGTTTCAAGCATGTAAATGTATGATGCTGTTGGTCACATGTGAAAGCAAGTGGCTTTTGGTTCTCCTGCCTAATAGAAGTAGAAGGATGCACTTTCCCAGATCACATGCTGCTTAGCTGACAGGTAATGATAACCCCGTCTTTATATCCTGCCAGAGAGCACCCCTGGCTTTCATACCGGGTAGTCTTTGATTGGTGATGAATCATCCTCAGCCTTCCACCATCGTCATTGTATTGCCTGTCCCTAGCAATAGCGACCTCGTTCTAAAATCCTTTTAATTACTACTTTTCCAGAATCCCCCTGAAAAAGCCTGAAAAATCGCACCAGCCAGTGCCTTCCATTTCACCAAGAAACTTGAGAAATTCCCACTGCACTGCTGTGGCATGACAGGACTATACAGGGTGCGGGTGATCAATTGACAATAACTTTGCATCTCCTTATTTCACGTGTTTCTTACTAATTTTGAAAACCTGTGTTTCTAAGGTTATGATTTAACATTGTATCAGATATAAAGTATTAAAGTCTGAGAGCAACCATCATGTTGAAGGAATACAATGTGAGAGCAACCATACTTTCTGGACTGTTCGGAGCCAACTGATAAGGAAATTGCAGACTTCAATACAGTTTACAACTTGAAGAAGGTGTATGATGCTGATCCTGATGTCACACTAACAAGGAAAATGCATAAGGTACACAAGGATCGCACAAGTCCAGATATTGTACCAGAATCCAGGAGATCATCAATGAAGTTCCAGGAAAGTCAGTGAGCTCCATAGCAAGAGAACGGCAGATGTCAGATGCAACAGGTCACAAGATTATTGCTGAAGAGATCAGATACAGATTGATAGTATGTTCTTAGAAGAGGCCAGTTTATGACACAGCAGACAAAGGAAAGGCACTTTGAAAACGCAAGGAAACTGCTAACAAAATGGAAAAATCCCAAAGAAAAAACCCTCTGATTTTCTTCTCCAATGCAAAGAATTCTCAGCAGGACCAAATAATCAACAGAAGAGACAACAAGAATCTTAATGAAGTCCCAATTGTCCTGAAAACGAAATTTCCTGCTACAGTGATGGTGTTAGGTGCTGTCAGCAATGAAGGAGATAGCGTGAGCCCGCATTTGTTTCCACAAGGCTTGAGGGGGACTGCTGATGTTTATTACCTTGATGTTTTGAGAGAAATAGTTGTACCGTGGGTGAAACAAGTCCCAAATGGACGTCATTTTCTCTTCCAACAAGATGGTGCACCAGCACATAATGCCAAAAAGGTGCAAGAATGTCTCAGTGTCATTGTTGAGGAATTTTGGTCAAAGGAAATCTGGCTGCCTAGTTCACTAGATGCAAATCCTCTAGACTATTATGTATGGAGCGTTTGTGAGAGAGAAGTTACTAAATAACCTCATTCCAATAAAGAGGCCATTTGTTAAAGCTAAGATTGGAAACATGATGATGTCCATGGATAAAGAAAAGTTAATGAAAGTGTGCTCAAGATTCTGAAGTTGAATTGAGCCTATTATTGCAACAAATGGAGACTTTTTCGAACAATTTAAAAAAGAATGACTGTACTTATGTATTTACATATAAGAATAAATTTATTTCAAAATATAATACTTTTGTGGTATTTGTGTGTGAAAATGTTGCCACTTTTTCACGCGCACCCTGAAGTATGTACCGTGAGTGAGTGATAGTGACTCACTGCTAGTCAGTCAGTCAGTGATGCTGCTCCAAATCCCAGCTGGAAGCCAACATCGCTGGACCACTTTTGGTACCAACTCTGTCAGGTCAGGTTCCCCAAAACACACTGTGAAATTTCAGGAATTGCATGCAGGTGATTTGTTGAGGAGCGCTTCTGGGATCCACCACTCAGAGAAGGGAAAGGGAAACAGCATTAGGAAGATGGAGAAATCGAATTACCCTTTTAACTGCAAGAGCAGGCTCAGCGAGTCCTCCAGGGAGAGCTGAAGCTGGAGCACCCTGTAGAAACAGGGCTGGGAGCTGCCGGGGACCCAGTCGTTGAACATGGGCTGCTGTGGGTGAGGGCATCCTCTGCAGCGTAGGGGAATACCTGAGGGTGCAGTTGTCAGCCGTTAGCTGGCCATGCCCTGGGAGCTGGGGAGATGAGTACTTTGACCCTGAAGGGGTAGATCTGGGTGGCACAGCACAGCCATCAGCATAGCCACAATGGCAAGGTCAATTTTAGTGAAGTGGTGAGGGCAGGAAGGATACTGCAGTACTAGAGGGAAAAAGGAGACGGTGAAAATGTGTTCTAACGCTTGGCCTGTGAAGGGGAGGACGGAGGTAGGAGTCCTTGAGACAGGAGAGGGTGGATCCAGCTGTAGCTCATAGAGTTTCCTCCGGCACAAAGTGGTTAATTTGCGTAATAATCAGAGAAGGAAGAAGAGACTTCAGACGGAAGTAACTTGATAACATGAATGGGAAGAAGTTGAGGCAATTCTTAATTTGTTTCTTCTGGGAAAGCGGGAAGAATCAACAGCTGGAAGAGGTTGGGTTGAAGATACAAAGTGAACAGAGATTTTGATGGATCGCTGTGGAGAGTGGGGAGGGTGCATTTGAGGTGGATGTTCCTGATCTTGTAGAATGATGAGCTTGGGCAATTTTGTGACTTTTCCTCTGGCAGCACTTAATGCGGTTAAAGTATAAACATTATGTTCATTGTCTTACAAGATTGTTTTCTTTTTCTTCTGCATAGCCATCAGATCAAGTCATTGCAGTATAGTAACACAGGAGACATGATTCTTGTTGTGTCTGGGAGCTCTCAAGCCAAGGTGATTGACAGAGATGGCTTTGAAGTGATGGAATGTATAAAAGGAGACCAGTATATTGTGGACATGGCCAACACCAAGGTAGGCATTAAACAGAAGATTTTGGCGAATTTAATTGATTCAGCACACATTTAGTAACAATTTGTTTGAGTCGTCATAATTCATTGCAAAAGTTAGTATCTTGTTTTAAATAATTTATCATTATCGATCAGGTAATACTTAAAAAAAAATAGAATTTATTTACTCTTTTTTTTAGAGAAAGGAGAAGGGAGGGAGAAGAGAGGAAGAGAAACAATAGTGTGAGACATACATTCATCGGTTGCCTCTCACACACCCCCAACTGGGGACCTGGCTGGGAATCGAACCAGTGATCCTTCAGTTTGTAGGCTGGTACTCAGTCCACTGAGCCACACCAGCCAGGGCTGATCTGGAAAATCTTATGCTTCTTACAGTGTCACCTGGGGCACTAGGATGGCTATAAAGTCCAAACTGGCCTCACTCGATGGGTTTACAGTTGGCACTCTACTCCATTGCATCTTTTTCTTTCTCCTCCTCTCTTTCTCCCATCTCCTCTCCCCTGCTGTTCACGTGTCTCGGTTGGGATTTTTCACAGTGTGGTAGACTTAGTGGGCTTTGACTTCTTGTTTGATGACTGCGTTCCATGAAGGGTGACCATGGAAACTTCACATTTCTTATGGTGTGGTTCAAGTCTTATGTAGCATGACAGGGACAGTCCAGATTTGGGGAGAGAGGAGATAGACTCCACCATTTGATGTGTGAATGACAAGAGCACGTTGAAAATATCACACAGGATGGGCGTTTAAATATCACACAGCTTTGGAAAAACAGTCTCTGTAAACCTACTATGTATTAGCCTTCAAGGCAAGAGGGAAAGAGGCTCTCATCAATTGTTTTTATGTAAAGATTTTTAGTAGGGTACTGATATTTTAAAATTAATGTATATTTACCATATTAAATATCAATTAACTACCATAATGCTATAAAACAATGGTTTATTTATAATTGCTAATATATCTGTGGGTTGGTAGCTCATTTGGCTTTAAGTCTGTTCTATGTGTTCTGTTTCTCCATACATCAGAGGACTATGTGAAGGCATGTTTTTCTCATGGCAATGGAAGAAACAAAGGAAGGGAGCCCCAACTCTGAAAGCACATTGCAGCCTTTGCTTAGATCATATCCACAGATACTCCATTGGCCAAAGCCAATCACATGACCATGGGTAACATCAGTACAGCATAGAAATATGTTGGGTCTCTATTGAGAGGAGTGTATTGTGTATCACTTGTCAAAGACTGTGGATCCAGGAGGGGTTGGATTGGGAACCAGAGTGTAATCTACCCCAGGTATATTAAAAGGTCAGTGAATATGATTGATGCAGAATTTTGAACCTTCATTTTAATTCTCATTTTTACTCTTTCTCCCCATCTGTTTAGTACCTTTTCTAATACACTAATCCTCATGGGTTGTACCTATATCAAAATATTATGTGAGAGTTGATTGTCTAAGGAAAATACAGCTTATTCTTATTATTTGTGATTTCTGTATTTGCAGACTCACTTGCTAAGATTATTTTTTAACCCCAAAGTAAGTACTCATAGCACTTTCTTGGTCATTGGTGACAGGCATTTGCACAGAGCAACAAAAATGAATTTGAACAAGGTGATCTTTTGCCTTCTTGTTTCAGCTCCCAAACTGCAGTGAAGTGTCCATTTTGTGGTCTACTCAGTGTTGTTTTTCTTATTTTTGTGTTTTATGTTGGTGATTTTGTTGTTTAAAATGGTCCCTAAGTGCAGTGCTGAAGTACGGTAATCCTGTCTAGTGTTCCTTAGGCAAGAGGCCTGTGATGGGCCTTACAGAGAGAGTACACGTGTTAGATAATTTCATTCAGAAATGAGTTACAGTGTTGTTGACTTTGAGTTCAATGTTAATGGCTCAAATATACTGTGTGTGTGTGTGTGCATTTATATATGTACATATAAAACAAGGGGTCCTTAAACACAAACATACATAAAACAAAGTTATGTGTTGATTGATGAAGATATGACCAAGAACCTAACCCTTTATTCGCTATTTCAGTGTTTGCAGAACTTTAAAGAACCATCCCTACTGCAAATAATGAGAATCGACTGTGATTTATTTTAGGTGCTGTAGCTGAGCTACTGGAGTAAATAGTGTCGTGTGTTTCAAACTGCCCTTTGTTCCACCCTGTTGAAGTGCCTCTCAGCCCCAGTGAGGATCACAATTTGATGCCTTTTCTTTTGTTTGTTGACAATTGGTTATTGAGAGTTCAGTATGTGTTAGGTGATTCAAACAGAATTCAAATAGAACTTAACATAAAATTATATACAGTTGTCATGATGTTTTCAATAGTTTCTTTTCTTTCCATGTGTTCCACTAGGATTTCTCATTTCTCTCCTCTTGTACTAGGGATTCTGCCAAAGATGCTATTTTGAGGGTGATGGTGCTAACAAAATAAAGCAAATGGTTTCCAGATCATTTCCCTTGTTTTAAACTCCAACAGTTCTGTTTTTATGTTTTACGTGAAGCTTCTGAGAACCCAGAACTTTATTTAAACAATTAACTTGTGAAAGTGCAAGTTTAAAAAACTCCCATTTGATTTATTATTTTATTAGTTTATACTTGTGACACTTAAACAGTGTGAGGAAAAGAAGTTTTTGTCTGCATCTGAGCTCTTCTTAATGATTATAGTCACTCAGGGTTTCTTAAATTATAAAGAGATGAAGACTTTGTTGATCGAGGTTTTAGCCAAGAAAATTTCAAAAAGAAAGGAATCTAGTTGGGACTGTTTCTGGTTATTTCTACAGTCTCAGACTTACACATGTACTACATACAGTAAGATAATGAGGAAAGTATGATAAGGATGGATAAACAAATCCAGCTAGAAATTCAGGAAGTTAAAATACTAATGACCAATATGTGAAAGACTGTATGTTGTACTCTACTGTGACTTCCCCCATCTGCCTAATATCACCTCCATTTTTATTTAATATTTACTCTTCATTTCTCAGAAGGAAATGTAATTAATTGGTTATTTACTTGTCTAGGAAATGTTACTGATATCTTAATTGCAGTCTTTGGCTTGAGTGATGGGTTTTGGAAATGCAAGAATTATTATTTCAAAGTAGTGGATTTCATAGGACACTTCCCCCCCCTCCCACTTTTTAACTGCTTTTCTGATTCCAGGAGCAATTAGTAACTTGTTGCTTTACTGGAAAATTCAATGAATAGGTTATTAAAGAAAACAATTAAATATATCTGATCTCTTATGATAAAATATTATGTACTGCTAATATAAACAGGCCTTTCAAATTATATTGTCAAATTGTTATCTTGTTAAATTTGTATCTCTAATCTTGAAATTATTTTGTGTGTATGCATATACATATATGTATTTTTTTTAAGCATACTTTCAGTGGTACAAAAATCCTTTTTTTTTCTGTTATATGCTACAGCACAGTACATTACAGGGAGAGCAATTATACTTAGACCTTTTAAAAAGGAAGTATTTGATTTCTAACAGTAATTCCTATTAACTCTAGAAAATTTGGAAACTTAAGAAAAAAGAAAAATTACTCATTATTCTACTACCCAAATATAATCACTATTAACATTTTAATTTGTACAGAATATGTCTTTTTTTCCTTATGCCTCTGAAGAACATTTTTCCTGATCTCACCAGAACTTTTGCTCTTATTCATGGAGTCCTGTTTTGCACACTGTTTAGAATCTTGGCATCTGCGCAAGGGCCTGGGCTGCCATGGGTGGCGGGGAGGTTCTTCCTTAGCCACAGAAGGGCTCATTCTGCCCCTGCTCTGTGTTGTTAGGGTTCTGCATAAACTACCCTTTGAAATCAGGTTTTGCTGCTTCTTTAAAATACTTTGAAATAATTTTAAGTTAACTAAAATAAGTAAGATACAAGTTATTTTATCTGGGAAATGGGACCTACTCGTTCTGGTTTAGGTGATTAGGAAAGTACAAGGGACAGGGATAAGCAGGAATCAACCTTTGAAACTTTAAAGCCATTTCAACTCACTTATTATAAACCAGAATTTTGGTATCTTACTTCCAATCAGAGCGTTTTCCTCTGTTGCTTGGCACCCTTAGGTGCGTTCTTTGCTTGAGATTCAAATGGGGTCTTCTGGCCTAGTGCCCATGGTTATTTGGTCTGTAGCCCGCAGAACTCTGTAACAAGTTGGTACAAAGTTAAACTCAACATGCTTTGGTAGTTTACTAGTCAGTGTACTCCTGTGGTAACCGTCTTCTAATCTCATTTGTTAAACTTCTGTCAATTCATCTAAAGTGTCTTTAACCCTTCTCTTCTCAACCTCAAAACAGTTCTGTGCCATTCATTTCTTAATTACAGTCAGGTGCCACAGAATGACGTTTTCGTCAAGGACTGCATCTGTGAAGGTGGTCCCATAATATTATAATAAAGCTGAAAAATTCCCATCACCTAGTGATGTAGTGACAGCATCGCTATTGTGACATTGCAGTGCATTCATTGCTCACTTGTGTATTACAGTGATGTTGGCGTAAACAAACCTAATTTGCTGCCAGTGCTATAAAAGTAAAGCACATACAATTATATACAGTACGTTGATAATGATAATAAACAACTGTGTTACTGATTTATGTATTTACCATACTTTTAATCATGATCTTCCAGCATACTGCTTCTACTGACTTGTATGACAAAGATTGCCACTATGAAAGACTGTGCTGTGTGATGCTGCCAGCAGTGGTGTACATCTCGTGCTCTTGATTGAATCATTTTCTCCTGTGTTTATAAATGTAGTGAAGCCCAAGTGTACAGTGTTTCTAGTCTTCAGCATTGTAGACCAGTGGCCTGGGCCTCCACACTCACTCACGCTCACTCGCTGACTGAGCCAGAGCAGTTTCTTGTCCTCTCCGCGCCACGCCTGGGAAGTGCCCTGTACAGGCAAACCACTCGTTCTTTCATTCCATAGTTTTACTGCACCATTTCTAGGTTTGGATATGGTTAGATACACAACTACTTACCATTGTGTTAGAATGGCCTACAGCATTGAGTACCGACCGCGCTGCACAGGCAAGCGGCCTCGGAGCAAGTGTAGACCTCACGCCCAGGTGCGGAGGAGGCTGGGCTGGGGAGTGTGTGTGGGCGCACCCTGTGGTGTTCGCAGGGGACAAAATCACCTCATGATCATCTCTCAGAACGTATCCCATTGTTAAATGGCACATGACTGACTGGACATGACTAAAGTGGGAGAGGACAGGCTGTCCTGTCCCTTTAGTGGGCGATTGCTCCATAAATGTACCTCAGTTATGGAAATTAGAAACTGGGAAGGAATTTTGGGGGAAAATGTTTTCCAAGCTTTATTTGTATTTGAATAGTTATAACATGTAGTTAATCTGATATTCAGCCACTCTAAAAAATTGCCTTTATGTTTGTAGGTGGAATATATTAATCATGACCTTTTAATAGTAAATACTGTTTCTGAAGGAGTGAAATATTTTAAACTGTGAATCTAGGTATATTTTTGTTTCTTTAAGCAGTTTTAACGGATGGTTTTAGCTGCAAATACGAACTCAAAAAAGCTCAGTGATTTGAAGTACATTGTGTTTCTTTACACTTTCTGAATATTTCCAGATCTTTTTATCCAACAGAAACTTCCTCACACAGGTTTCTGTTCTTTTGGCACACCCCCATCATTTGGAGGGTGCTTTCTTACATTCTGGCACAATGGAATGTTCCCAGCTCGTTTTGTACTTCTCCTGCTCTGGTGTTCCCCATTCTTCTAGTGATTCACAGTTCCTTTTAACGGGGAGCTCTGTTTATAGAAAGCAAGATCTGGGCACTAGATACGTTGCATTGCTGCAGAGGTGTCATTGCTTCTAGACTTTCAGAAGATGGGGCTGGAGTGGGGAGATCTACCAACCAATTAGTGAAAATAAGCAAGATACCATATTTTTTCCTCTATAAGCTGCACTCCCCCCACTCCAAGAGTGGGAGGGAAATGTCTGTGCATCTTATGGAGCAAATACTGCATCACAGACCGTGTATCACCTGATCTGTCAGTGGTGGCAACAGCTGTTAGAAGAGGAAACAGTGGGCCCACGCGAAACCCCTGGGGACACTTGAATGTCCCCACTTTACTGTTGATTCTCGGCGTCTGGTCAGTTGCCGTCCACCTCTGCCCGTCACCCGGGACTGGGAGAGTGCAGAGAGCCGCCTGACACTCCCAGCCGCAACCACTGCCCTGTGGAATCAGCAGAGGGTAATAATGGGTATGAGGCTTATTCGGGCTGGGCCAGTTTAGAGCACATAATCAGCGAAACTACAAAAAAGAGCTGTAAGGAAGTGAAGACTCATCTAGCTGTTACTCCTGGGTGGTCTTACCAGCCAGTTGCAACCTCTTAACGTTTCCATCAACAAACTATTTCAAGTCATTATGCGAGAAGAGTGGAACAAATGGGTGGCTGCTGGTAATCGTGCTCTGACACCTACTGGATGAAGAGGCCCTCCATCATGCAAGTTTGCGAATGGGTGAAAACATCATGGCCTCAGTGAAGGATGAAACTGTTGTACAGTCATTCAAAAAATGTGGCATTAGCAATGCCTTAGATGGAACTGAAGATAGTACCTCATATGTGAAGACAGAGAAGAAAGTGGTATCAGTGATTGTGAACAACTGAGGCATAAATTCTGACACCAGTGATGATGAGTTCTTGGGGTTCCCAGAAAACTGGAAGATTACTTGAACCTTAATGTCTCTCCTCATTTGTTAATGACAGGGATGATGGCTCTTAATACCACTGCTGACTGCTGTTCACTTTACATGGTTGAAATATTATTCTGTTATATTTTATTAAATATTTTAGTACACCATTTGGTTCAGAATATTTTTTTTTCTTGTTTTCCTCCTCTAAACCTAGGTGCATCTTATGATCAGGTGTGTCTTACAGTGCGAAAAATATGGTATATTAAAGAAACCTTAAGTTCACAGCGATACATCAAGTTCTAGTCCAACTTCCTAGCATTTAACCATTCCATATTTGTACTTAACCTCTCCAACAGGGAGAAATTTGGCTTCCACATCACCATTATATTTACTCATTTGTTCAAAGGCACGAGACATAGAAAGTAGTTTCAGAACTGCCATAGCCATGGTCCTTGTTGTAGACAGAATTCAGGATATCCCCTGTGACGCTCTGCCCGTCCCCTTGAATGGGGATGTGCGCCTGAGCACCATGAGATACCCCTGTGGTTGTGGCGGATGGCACAGTTAGTTGACTTAAAGAAAGAGGGTTGTCCTCAGTGGATCCTGCCTAGCCAGGTGACCCTTTAAAAGCGATTGAGCTCTTCCTGGCAAAGGGGATTTGAAGTGTGAGAAGGATTTGACCAGAAGGATATCCTCTGTTGTACGCCTAGAGCTTAGAACATCAGATGATGAGGACTTGGGAAATCAACAAGTACTGGGAGCTCATGGTTTCAGGAGCGGACTTGTGGTACTGGATTGCCTAGCCTTCGTGAAGGGCTGCTGGAAATACCTTAGAAGAGGTCATTAGAGTTGAGTCCATCAAAGAAGAATGAGCTTACCTCTTTGATGTGTTTAAATGGATTTTAAAATTGCTCAGGAATTAGAAAGACTTGGACTTCAGAGTCTTTGATTCATAGAAGGAAGTGACTAAGAGTATGATGCATTGCACAACAGGGCTTGGCGGATGAAGGCCTGTGGGCCAAGTCTGGCCTGCACCCTGTTTTTGTAAATAAACGTTTTATTGGAGCACAGTCATGCCCATTCATTTACCATTGTCTGCGGCTGCCTTTGTGCCGCAGGGGCGAGCTGAGTGGTGCAGCGGATGCCCTGCGGCCCGCAAAGCCCAAAAGGCTTCCTGTTGGGACCTTTCGAGAACTAGTCCGCCGACTTGCAAAGTAAAGCTCTGAACATTTTCTCCAGAAAAGCGTGCACACGTAAAAATTTTGCCGACAATTTCAGGGAGTTTGGTGATTCCTGAAAGCCTGTGAATGGACTGGTTAAGAATTTTTGGATTAAAGCTCATAGTATATTCCTTCATTATTCAAAGATATGGGTACTTGTGATTTGTGGGTCACAGAGGCTCACCTCATTTAGCCACTGCAAATGGCACTGCAGCAGGGCACCTGTTTTTACAGTTCTTGTCATAGGGGCAACCAGAAGAGCCTGGACAGATGAGAGTGTGTGTGTGTGTGTTTGTGTGTGTGTGTGTGTATGTATATGTATAGAGGAAGCCAGTATTGGTCATGGATCAGTAATGTCCTTTCTATTTGCTAAGTATTATGTATTGTGAAGGAAACATAGATGCTTAATTCTTTCTCCTAGGCTGTTTCCAGTTAAGGATGTTAAATAAAGAAGGGATTTTAACCCCCTCAGGAGGGTGTATGTTTAGATAAAGGAGAAAGTGAAAAACTAGTTTATTTGATGAAAAAGTGTTTTAATCACTGCCTGTTCTACAACAGGTGACACTTTAAACTTTCTTTCCGCTCATGTTAGCCGTGGTACTGATTCTGTTTAGATCCATTAAGTATTCTTAGTTGAACTTCATTTTTGTTATGACTAATCTTGGTCACTGTTTTAACACAAGGGTACTTAACATTCCCATTGCCTTTGTCATGCTTCTATCTTTACAAACAAGAAACAACATTCACCATCTTTTAGATTTTTTTCAATTTATGTTCTTATTCTGGGTACTCAACAGCTAAGGTGACAGCAGCCTTTTTTTTAAATGTGTGTTCTTTGTATAGGGATCATCCTCTTGTGGTCCCCTTGAGCTGTCCTGTATATCCAAGATGTTATAGCAACTGTAAACAAATATCAGTAAAAGACCTATTTACTGGGGCCTGCCTTTGAGGCCTGCATAGGCTGGGTCAGTTGTTGGGCTGCTGCTAGGACCAAGTATAGGAAGTGAGGCTCTGAGGACTGAATTGACAGCACCCGTGTGTAGAACTTCTGAGTCTGGATGTGGGAGAGGAAAACGGTGAGGAAGGAAGCGCCTGGGAGGTGAGCAGACTGTCCGTTAGGTTCAGGGACGAGGTGGGGTGGGGGCCAGTTACAAGGTTAGAGGTGGAGACGCAGCAGAGTTGCACAGAGGTAAAGAGCAGCGTGCAGGATGGGGACACTTATTGGCTGGGAGTGTCTTGGATTATTGAGCTGTTCAAAACCTCTGGAGAAGAACTACCATTTGCGATAGTGTGGATGGAACTGGAGACTATCATGCTTAGTGAGATAAGCCAAGCAGCAAAAGTTAAATGCTATATGTTCTCACTTAATATAGGAGACTAATAAACAAACAAAACAGAACCAGAGGAATGAATACAGGGAACATACTTTCAGGGTGTAGAATGGAGGGGGCGGGAGAGGGGGAGGAGGAGGCAAGGAAGGGGAACAGTTTAGTCAAGGAACTAGCAGTGATGGCCCATGGACATGGACAACATGTGGGGTGAGTGGGGAAGGAGGGTGGGGAAGGGGAGGCGGAGGGGGGAAAAGACGAATGTAATATAACAACAATAAATATATATATATATTTAAATAAATAAATAAAAACTCGGCATGCAAAAAAAACTCTCTGGAGAATGCTTTTTTTCCCTTTTTTTCACTTCTGTGTGTTTATGGTTGCTTTTTAGCTGACTGTCTGATTAGTTTTAGACTAAGTCATGACCTGTCTCCTAGTATCAGTTTCATTTTCACAGCCTTTGTACGCTTTTTTGGCACCCCCTTTGCAGGTCACCTAGGGGTGGGTCAGGAACCTGGGCGGGGGGACTGCCCCATCTCAGCTTCTCGGCCTTTTTTAATGCTGATTCTGTGGCATTTCCCAAATCTGTGCCTCAGGAGTGAGCTCTGCACTGTTTAAACAGATATTTTTCTTTAGCATTCTTGCCCCTCACCCCACAATTCTCCCTTTACTCTCTGTTTTGAAGCATTTTCTCTTCTGGTTTTCTAGCAAATGAGAGACTTGCTGTCTTTGGGCTGTGAAGTGGCTGTGAAGTGAACAGGGCTGCCTCTGGGCACAGCTGGAGTAGGGTGGGAAAGTGCACATTTCCCTGCCAGCTAGAGGCCTGTGGAAGCTGGTGGGAAAGGGGATTGCCGCCACACTGTTGTCGACCTTTTCTAGAAGGTTCCTGCCTGCACGTGCTGCCATGCGGTGGTGAGACATAGGTGACTCGATTTGTAGAGGCCCTGAAGTGTCGCACTGCTCCCCCAGGGCTACTGCTGGCAGAGGGGTTCCATTCCTCTTTGTTGTGGCAAAGTGAGAAATGCCCAAACCTCAAGAATTTTTATGAGTTTTTATGAGTTCATTTGAGCCAAGCTGATGACCATTGCTGGGAGGCAAAACCTCAAAGAATTGAGAAAATGCTCAGAAAAATGGCAGTTCTGCACCTTACTTTATACATTTCAATCAAAAGAGGAGGCACCAGGGGGGTTACATGATTAGGGAGGCGGGAGAAAGCAAAGTGGGGAAATGTCTGGGATTGGATAGAAAGTGAAATGGGTGCGCGCAATAAAGTGGCAAAGTTTTAGTAAAATAACATACCACAAAAGTGTAATATTTTGAAATAAGTTCATTCTTATATGTAAATACTTAAGTATAGTTATTCTTTTTTAAGTTCAAAAAAGTCTCCATTTGCTGCAATAATAGACTCGATTCAACTTCAGAATCTTGAGCACACTTTCATTAACTTTTCTTTATCCATGGACATCATCATGTTTTCCATCTTAGCTTTAACAGACTCTTTATTGAAATGACGTTGTTCAGTAACTTCTCTCTCACAAATGCTGCATACATAATAGTCTAGAGGATTTGCATCTGGTGAACTAGGCAGCCAGATTTCCTTTGACCAAAATTCCCCAACAGTGACACTGAGACATTCTTGCACCTTTCTGGCATTATGTGCTGGTGCACCGTCTTGTTGGAAGAGAAAATGACGTCCATTTGGGACTTGCTTCACCCACAGTACAACTACTTCTCTCAAAACAGCAAAGTAAACATCAGCAGTCCCCCTCAAGCCTTGTGGAAACAAGTGTAGGGTCATGCTATCTCCTTCATTGCTGACAACACCTAACACCATCACTGTAGCAGGAAATTTCGTTTTCAGGACAATTGGGACTTCATTAAGATTCTCACAGAGCCACCTTGTTGTCTCTTCTGTTGACTATTTGGTCCTGCTGAGAATTCTTTGCATTGGAGAAGAAAATCAGAGGGTTTTTTCCTTTGGGATTTTTCCATTTTGTTAGCAGTTTCCTTGCTTTTTCAAAGTGCCTTTCCTTTGTCTGCTATGCCATAAACTGGCCTCTTCTAAGAACATACTAACAGTCTGTATCTGATCTCTTCAGCAATAATCTTGTGACCTGTTGCATCTGACATCTGCAGTTCTCTTGCTATGGAGCTCACTGACTTTCCTGGGTCTTCATTGATGATCTGTGTACAATATCTGGACTTGTGCGATCCTTGCATACCTTATGCATTTTCCTTGTTAGTGTGACATCAGGATCAGCATCATACACCTTTTTCATGTTGTAGAGGTATGTTACTGAAGTCTGCAATTTCCTTAGCAGTTTGCCCTGCACACAGTCCAGAAATTATGGTTGCTTTAATATTTTATTCCTTCAACATGATGGTTGCTCTCAGACTTTAATACTTTATATCTGAAACAATGATGTTAAGTCATAACCTTAGAAACATAGTTTTTTAAAATTAATAAGCGCATGAAATAAGGAGATGCAAAGTTATTGCCAATTGATCGCCCACACCCTGTACGTCTTTTGTATAGATGGGTTCGTTACCTGTCAGCAACGAACACAGTGACAGTGAGGGGATTTATGGTCTCGTCTCCTGTCTGGTGGGCGCCTGTGCCTTTTTTTTTTTTTTTCATTTTATTGTTGTTGTATTACATCCATCCCATTTTTGCTCCCCTCTGTCCCCCTCCCCACCCACACCTTCCCCCCAAAGTCAATCCCACCTATTGTCCATGTCCATGGTTCCTTTATACTAGGTTCTTGTATAAGCTACTCCCCTTCTTTGCCTCTGCCTCCCCCTCCCCCCAACCCTGTTCCCCCTGACCACTGAAGGCCTATTCCTTGTATTCATCTACTTGGTTCTGTTTTGCTTGTTGTTAGTTTTGCTCATTATTGTCCCGTAATGGGTGAGATCATATGATATTTGTCCTTCACTGACTGGCTTATTTCACTAAGCATAATACTCTCCAGTTCCATCCATGTTATTGCAAAGGGTACAAGTTCCTTCTTTCTTTCTGCCATATAGAATTCCATTGTGTAAATGTACCAAAGTTTTTTGATCCAATCATCCACCGATGGGCACTTAGGCTGTTTCCAGCACCTGGCTATTGTAAATAGTGCCGCTATGAACATAGGTGTGCATAGGTTCTTATGAATTGGTGTCTCAGG
>PVIW01005836.1:0-80730 GCA_004026585.1 Noctilio leporinus | reverse complement strand
GCCTGCATTCCCACCAACAGTGTATGAGGGTTCCCTTTGCCCCGCATCCTCGCCTGTGCTTTGAGGAAAGGAAATTTGACATTCTAAAAGTATGATATTGTAGATGCAAATAGATAGTAGACAGGCTCGGTCAAGGTAAAGACTGATTTGTCATGGCGGAGTCTAGCCTGGGACCTGACTGCTTCAGTTAGTAAGTTTTGGTTTCAGGCCACCCTCTGCAGTTGCCTTTGGCCTCATGCAGGCCTGAGTGGTCAGGTGTAGGTGTGGGCCCTTGTCACCCAGGTGCTGGCTCTTTCCTGGTGCAGGGTGGGGAGCACCAACAAAGACACCCTCCCTGGGGGGATGGCCCCTGCTGGTCTGCAGCTGGCACTCGTCTACTGTGGTGGCTGCACAGGGAGGGAAGTGCCACCCGAGCCAGTGCTTGCCTGGGGGACAAGGAGGAGCCGTCAGTTCTTTGTTACTGATGTCAGCGTTACTGCGTGGAGATTTGCAGCTTTGTTAGTGTAGTTGCCCACCACAGGGTAGGTCGCGTCACATGAGCAGGCTTTGTCCTACGGGTCCCTCCATTTCCCTGCCACCCCCACCCCCACCCTCAGGAGAGAGCAGCCTTTTCTGGGTACCCCCTTCACCTGCTCTTTCTCTCAGCTGTCGGTGTGGGCTGCACAGAGCCAGGGAATGCGGGAGAAGGAAATATCCCGGCAGGTGTCACCCCACTGCTCCTCCGGACTTCAGCCTGTACCCTTCTTGCTAGCCCTTACCCGCTGCTCAGAGTCTGCTCTAGTTCCTTTGTCCTGTTGACAGTGTTTTGTTGTTTTCAGATGGGAAGGTAAGGCGGAGTGTGTATTCTACCTTGAGTGAGATTGGAATGCCCTATAAAATACATTTTAATTCACTCCAGTTCTCTGATGAAAATCGTGAGCTAGGGTTTCAGTCCCCGTTCTTAGCTGCCTGCATCAGACCCCAACTCCGCTTGGCTCGTGTGGCGGGGCTGCTGGGAGGGCTGTGAATCACGTTTGCTGTGAAAGGCAGGCACATCGCCCCGGTGCCATGAACCTGGTTTGTTGATAAAATTGTGTTCAGTCACTGACACACATTAGTCGTAGCAGCCAGTGCCACTGCCACTGCCACTTAATACCGGGGACTTCATCTTGAGGGAATGCAGCGCTGCTGTCCTTAAAGACTGCTGGGGCGCCACTGTTTGCCCCCACCCCCCGCCCAATTCATGTGTTACAACCTAACCCCCAAGGGGACATTTCTAGGAGGTGGGGCCTTTGGGAGGTGATTAGGGCAGGACCCAGGATGGGATTAGAGCCCTGAGGGAGGACCAGGAGAGCACACTGCCCCTTCGTGAGGTGGGCTACAGCAGCAGGGCAGCCCCCACTCAGCCTGCCAGCACCTTGGTGTTGAACTTCCCAGCCTCCGGAACTGTGAGAAGTAGACGGTTGTTGTTGACAAGCCGCTGCTCGGTTTGTGGTGTTTCTGTGACAGTAGCCTGAACAGAGCAGCCTTGAGTTGTCCTTGAGTCCCAGCTGAGTGACCTGGTGGCCAGGGTTGGATTGCTGCAGCGGAGGCTGCAGACTTCCCTGCCGATGGGCCCGCTTCCCTCGTGGGAAGGAGTCTCTGTTCTACCAAGACACACTTTGGGGGGAGTTCCCTAAACACAGGAGGGGTGCATGTTCCCGCAGGGTCAGGGCAAGGACGTAGGCATCCCACGCAGTTGCTCAGTCCCCAGACTGTGGCTTCGCTGTGCGGACAGCCCAGATCCAGTTCTTGGGGGTCCTGTTGTCCTTCCCTTTAACATGTGTCCTGAATCTCCTCCTGAGCACTTGACGGCTGCTGCCTCATCCCAGCTCTTGTCAGGCCACAAAACCCGTCAATGTCTTCCCAGCCGGCCATTTTACTTCCTTTTTATTTTTGTCTTGTAACAAAAGCAGCGAGTATTTTAAAAAGTGTTAATTTTATGTAATTTACAGAAAACTTGATAGAATAACACACAGCTTCTTTATACCCTATTTCATATTAACCTATTGCTAACATTTTGCAGAACAAGGAGCCCTGGTTTCTTTTAGTGGAGAATAAATGTAGAAGCCTGGATCTGTGTGCTAGGTTTGCTAGGGTGTTGTAGTTTCCACCCATCTTCAGCGTCTATAAAACGAGAGTGCGACATACACAAATCCTTACCTGTATTTGTATTGACGTATTGAACATCGTGAGTTCATACCAATGTCCTTAACTTGAGCCAAACACCACAGACTTCATTCTAGTTTCTCCTCATTTTACTTTCTTAAAAGTGGATTTTTTTCAGTTAAATTTATGAGTGACATTGCTTGATAAAATTGTCTAGGTATCAAGTGGACAGTTCTATGATATGTCATCCGTATATTGCATTGTGCGCCCACCACCCAAAATCAAACCATCTGTCACCGTATATTTGACCCCGTTTACCCTTTACTGTCCTCTCATTTCCCTTCCCTCTGGCAACCACTATGTTGTTGTCTGTGTCTGAGTTTTTGTTTGCTTTTCTTGTTTGTTCAGTTGTTGCTTTCAGTTTATATGAGTGAAATCATATGGTTCTTACTTTTTCTCTCTGACTTATTTTGCTAAGCCCAATATTCTTAAGATCCATCCTTGTTGTTGCAAATAGCAGTATTTTATCTTATGGATGACTAGTATTCCATATATTCTATATATTTACCACATCTTCTTTGTCCAGTTATCTGTTGAAGGTCTCTTTGGTTATTTTCATACCTTGGTCACTGTGAATAATGCTGCAGTGAACATAGGGGTACATATATCTTTGTGAATCAATGTTTTCAATTTATTTTAGTAGATAACCCAGAAGTGGAGTTGCTGAGCCATGATAATTCTATACTTAATGTTTTGAGGAGACTCCATACTGCTTTGCATAGAGACTACACCAGTTTACATTTCATTAGCAGTAAATGAGGTCAGGTTCCTTTTTCTCTACAACATCTCTAACACTTGTTATCAATTATCTTATTGATAATAGTCATTCACATAGGCATGAAGTGGTATCTAATTGTACTTTTGATTTGCACTTCCCTAATAGCTGGTGAAGTTGAACATCTTTTCATCTATCTGTTGGCCGTTTGTATGTCTTCTTGGGAGAAGTGTCTGTTCAGGTCCAATGCCCATTTTTAATGGTATTATTTTTGTTTGGTGTTGAGTTGTATGAATTCCTTATATATTTTGAATAGTAGCCCCTTGATGGAGAGTTTGTTCACAGTATCTACCATTTGGTTGGTTACCTTTAGGCTTTGGTGGTTTCTTTCCTTTTTTAAAAAGATTTTATTTATTATTTTTTTGAGAGAGAGGAAGGGACAGAGGCAGAGATGGAGAGAAACATCAGTATATGGTTGCCTTTCACCTGCCTCCAGCTATGGACGTGGCTGGAGACCTGGCTTGCAACCTGGTTATGTGCCCTGGCTGGGGAATTGAACCAGCGATCTTTGGGTTCTCAGGCTGGTGCCTTATCCGTTTTGCCACCAGCCAGGGTTTGGTGGTTTCTTTTGATAAGCAAAAGGAACTTTTAAGTTTGATGTAGTCCTATTCATTTATTTTTGCCTTTACTTCCCTTGCCTTTGGGGTCAAATACATTAAATCTGCTGTCAGACCAAGGTCCGTTAAGTTTAGTTCCTATGTTTTCTTCTGGGTAATTTATTGTTTCACATCGTATATTTAGGTCTTTGATCCATTTTGAATTAACTTTTATACATGGGGACAGATTGCACATGGCTTTCCAATTTTGCCAGCACCATTTATTGAACAGGCTTTTTTTTTCTTTTTTGGCTCCTTTGTTGAAAATTATTTGCCCATATACATGTGGATTTATTTCAGGCTCTCAATTCGGTTCCACTGGTCTGTGAGGCTGTTTTTCTGTCAATACCATGCTGTTTTGATTATTGCCACTTTGTAGTATAACTTGAAGTCAGGGAGTGCCCTCTTTTCACATTAGTAACTCTCTTTCCAATGGAAATTGACTCCCTTTATTCACAATATACTTTTCGGTTTTGCTTAATTCTTCATTATACTGAAAGCAGTTTCAGCATTGTTAATGCATACTATTGTGGAAAAAAACCCACATGTATTAACTGAAATTCTGTATTTAGTTACAGCTTCTTTTGTCTTTAGTTTCCCGGAATTACTACTGTAATAAAGTACCGTGCACTTGGTGGTTTAAAACAACACAAATTTATTTTTGCTTCATTCTGGAGGTCGGAAGTCCAAAATCAGGGTGTTTGCACAGCCACACTTCCTCCAGTGACTCTAGGGGACCCCTTCCTTTCCTCTTCCAGCTTCTGGGGACTCCAGGCGTCTCCTGGCTTACGGCTGCACAACTCGGCTCTGCCCTCGCTTCGCAGAGCCTTGTGCTCTGTCTGTTGTCTTCGTTTCTATCTCCTAAGCATACTTGTTGTTGCATTTAGAACTCACTTGGGTGATCTTGAGATTCTTACATCTTCAGATACTCTTTTTCCAATAAGGTCACAGTCGCAGGTTCTGGCGATTAGGATGTGGACATATCCCTGTGTGTGTGTGGGGGGGGGGGGGTGAAGGGGATGGTGGCACCATTCTACCCATGAGATTCCTTTTTCTTCTCCTGAGTTCAACTTGTATACTCAGCTACCACCTTGACATTCCATTTGCAGGTATTAGGCATGTCAGACGTAGTATGTCCAGTAGGGAAATCTTGATTCTTCCTGCCCATGTTAATTGCTACCAACTTGTCTTCCAGTTGCTAACCCTATAAACATGGGAGTCGTCCCTCAGTATCCCCAACAGCCACAACCTCCAAACCATCTCTCTCCCCGCCCAGGTTTAGTTCACAGTATAGGCCAGTCTGTTTGATCCAAAATACATTTCACATCTATCCACTTGCCTCTTTCCACTGCTGCTATTCTTGTATGAGTCAACGTTTTTCTCGTGCCTCTACATCACATTATTTATTATGTGCTTTATGGATCTGCCGCTCGTCTTTCTACTTGTCCTCTTGCCTCATTAGCAATCAATGGAGTCCTTTAAAAATGTACTTCTGAAAATGCATTCCTGAGCCTATTATCCTCTACTGGCTTTCTAATCTATTTACACAGATCACAGCAATTTACATATTTGGGCTCCTGTTTCTTTATGTACCCATTTATTTCGTGTTCTGTCTTGTACAATGTGCACTAGCTCACTTGACTTCTTTCATTTCTTCTAATACGCTGTTATTTTCCTGCATCAGCACCTCCTCATATGCTTTTCCATCTTCTTGAAAGCTCTTTTTTCTCCTTTTACATGACTGGCTTCTTCTCATTCCTTCAATCTCAGTTTACATTACACTTACTTAAATAAGTATTGCCTGGCCCTCTAAGTAAATACGACCCATTCCCTCATACTAGGTTCTGGTCCCTGTTTGTGTCCTGTGAACATGAACAGACTGTCAGGAGTTGGCCAGCCGCTACTTGAGGCATTGTAGGCAGTTTGCACTAGAGATGGTCTCCAGGCTCTCTGTGGGTACTGCAGTTCCAATTCTTGCCATAGAACCATAGTTACTATCCTTCCAGTAAGAACTTTTGCTTCTTGTACTATAGCTTTGTTTTGGACCTTTTCAGAATAAGAGACTGTAACATCATTACACAAAAAATATTAGGTTCTTTTCTGCCCCAGCTGTACCTGACTTACTGTCTGAGAGCACTCTAGCTGGCTCGGCTACTGGGGAGGGGTGTGCATGTGTGTGCATGCATGTGTGTGAGTGTGTGTGTGTGTGTGTGTCTGTCCCTCTCTCTCTCTGCTTGACAGGTGTCTTTGGTTGACGTGGTGTGTATGTCAGTTCTTATACCAACATCACATTGTTCTAATTACAGTGTTTTCACAGTGTATTATTTGTTATACTTACTAAGGCGTACCTTCTGAAAAATTTTAAAGATGTCTTTCTTCACACATTTGTCCTCCCAAATGTAGTATTATAGAATCAAGATTGTTGACTTATTTTTAAGGAGCATGGTTAGTTTTTACCCCCAACCTCTTGTTTTGCATTGATTATTTATAGATGCTTTCTATTCTTTTTCACTGAGAACAGAATCTTTAAAGAAGGACCTACTTCTCTTTTATTTTTTCCTTTTTTTCTCTTACCGAGAGCCTGCCATTGCCTCTGTATGTCCTTCCTGACCGACCGCCTGTTTCAAGTTAGCACTGTGCTGATTCACGGGCCGGTGGCAGGCCGGGGCACGTTACACAGCAGCTAAACCAAATGACATACACACGGCATATTATGAAATGAAACTGAGATACTGGGATAAAGCTCTGACTGGTGTGGCTCAATTGATTGGCTGTCATCCTGCAAAGCAAAAGGTCTCCCATTCAATTCCTGATCAGGACACATGCCTGGGTTGCAGATTCACCTCTGGTAGGGGTGCATTCAAGAGACGACTCATAGATATTTTTCCCTCCTCTCTCTCTAAAAACAAATAAGTAAAGTCTTTTAAAAAACAGATAAGTCCTGGCTGGTAGCACAGTGGATAAGGTGCCATCCTGCAAACCCAAGGGTGGCTGGTTCGATTCCCAGCCAGGGCACATAACCAGGTTGCAAGCCAAGTCTCCAGCCAGGTCCCCAGCTAGAGGCAGGTGAAAGGCAACCATACATTGATGTCTCTCTCCTTCTCTGCCTTTTTCCCTTCCCCTCTCTCTCAGGATAATAAATAAAATCTTTAAAAAAAAACATAAAATAATATCAGTTTGTTATTAAAATAGTGTGCTTTCAGGAAGGCTAGAAACTTTTAAGTATATTTTTCAGTTTCTGGTTAGTAAACATTTTTACCTTTGTTAAACATCTTTTTCCTTTTTTGTTTTTTAAAGGGTCACACAGCAATGCTTCATACTGGCTCATGGCATCCCAAAATAAAGGGAGAATTTATGACTTGCTCAAATGATGCGTAAGTACTGTTGAGAATTCATCTACTATTCATATCTTTTAGTATTTTCTTTAACATTTGTGTTGTAACAGCTTTGCTGGTAAAGTAGGAGGTAGAGTATTAGCAATCCTGATGTTTTTATATTCTTGTTTTTAACTTTACTTTGAATTTAGCTGGCAGGGTAAGGTTTGTTTCAGTAAATATGGAAACTATGCAAATGAGAGTATAAATTCCAGTAGAGTTTATTAGGGACCACAGTGGAGCAGATTAGTGTTATTAAGTGGACTCAAATAACTTTGAAATTGTGACCGACAAGTTGTTCTTTTTATAGTAAACTTACTTCTGTCTGAGTCTAATAACTAACATGTTTATTGTTTAAATAAATGATTGTTTTTTGGCAGTAATAACTGAAAAATTTGATTAAATGGTTATTAAGATTCTTTTCCATTATGTTTGTTGGCCTGGGACTCAGGATTATTACAGAGAATATTTGGGCAGCTTTTTCCTGTATTGTCATCATATGATTCATTTTTAGTATTAAGGGTAGTTACAAGAATGTACTATTTGTAATAGTACAGAGACAATAACAGCACAAAACCCTGTAAATGAAGCAGAGGCAGTTCTTGCGTGCCCCCTTTGCACGTGGCCATCTGATCAGGCGCTGGCTGCCTGTTGGAGAAAGAAAGGTCAGGTGGAGGAGGTTCCCCGCCGAGGCCGCCTTAGGCCACCCGTACTCAGCCACCCTCTGGACTTGGAGGGTCACAGTGCCAGAGATGAAGTACATTAAAGGTGCTGAGGAATATATTAATAGGGGAAACCAGCATTTTCCAGTCATATCAATATAAATCCCTCTCTTTCTAGTAACACCCGATACACTCAGGAATACCCTTTGGAAAATAAAGATTGCCACTAGTAAATGCTTTTGATAATGGGATCCAGTAGATTATAACTGTTTTTACTTGTCTTATCAAGATGAATTTGGCAGATTGGTCATGGTATGTTAGTGGACGGTTTACGGACCTAGAGGAGCTTGGGTACTCCACTGCTGGTCACGACTTGAGCTGGTGATTTACCTCTAAGTCTCAGATGCTTATGAAATGGGTGACACTTGATTCACAAGGTCCTAATATGGATGAAATGGGAAAGCCTTGTGCATAGTAGTGTTCATGTGTACGGCTAGCCTTGGATTCATTGGAATTGGATCAGGCTGCATAGAGTTTTCAATGTTGAGTTTTTCTTGGCGTTTCAATCACATCTCCATGAGCATCTTCTCTAGGAGAGCACGTGTAGGGGCCCGTTGGCTCTCCCAGGCTTTTGCTGGAGGCTGCTGTGCAGATTTCACTTGATTTTTATAATCAGTAACATCTGTAAATACAGTTGTAAAATTCCCTAAGGAATGATGGATCCCTGAAAAGCAATCTTTTCTATAACTCCAAGTTTCTTTTTCCTATTTTAAGTATTTTTTGGGAAACTTAAAATATTGCATTCATTTCCTATGTTATTCCTGAGTGTTTTGAATATAATCCAGTATCATAATTTATAAATGATTACATTGTGGTATGATATGTCTCTGGAAGCCTTGGCATATGTAGGTATATTTATAGCTTTTTGGGTTCTTGACTGCTGTTTTTATTTTTTGGTTTTCCTTTTCTGTTAATTTTTACTTTTTGCTGTTGCTGGCATGCTAATTTTATTATATAAATACCTCAGTTTCTCTACTCAGTTTTGTTGTTCTAATAAGCTATGGACTGGGGCTGGGCAGGGCGGGCCAAACTTTTAGAACTGGTATAGAAGAAGGAACGATCTATTAGTATGGTGCATGAATTTTTTAGCACATTAATTTTTACCATCTTCTTTGGCTGCCAAGAGACTTTTTCTTATTTTCTTTCTGATTCTGGGCAGCTTTGTACTTGTTCATGCTACCAAGTAAGTAAAGTGGGGTTTTATTCACAGTGGTTCTTTCTTGGTGATGCCTTCATAGAAACAAAATATACGTTCAGATCCTGCTTCTGCAATATCTGGTATCATTTTAATTTAATTACTTATTTATTTCATCCAATTTTAATTTTTCTTTACTATCCTTTCCAATTTTTCATTTTAAAGCCATAAGACGATACCTTTTAAACTATTTTGCTAGCTACTGGCATTTAAAAATTCATAACTTTTATTGCTGTGTAAGTAATTAAAATATACCCATTTTGAAAGCATAGAAATTTTTACATGAAACAGATAACTTTGTGGAAAAATTAACTAGGATTTAACAGTATAGTCTGACTTCTATGAAATATTCCCAAACTTGTTGGTTATGGTAAAATATGCTTATAATAAAAGACAACATTTACTCAGAAACTTTTAAACCTTTTATCTTCATGAATTGTAAGAGTTATGAGAATTTATTCTCTAATTACTGCTGAAATTCCGATGTGTACATTTTGGTATTAGTTTGAGCCTCTGTTGACAAACTATAGTCTTGAATGTAGGAATGATATAGATCTTTTAATATTCTCATAAATTCATGTGGTCCATCTGACTTCCTTCTTCTCAAAATAGTTTGCTTTTATGTCACTCTATTTTATTTTATTTTATTTTATTTATTTATTTATTTCAATGTATGGTTGCTTTTCACCTGCCTCCAGCCACAGACCTGACTGGAGACCTGGTTTGCAACCTGGTTATGTGCCTTGGCTGGGGAATTGAACCTGCGACCTTTGGGTTTGCAGGCCGGTGCCTTATCCACTGTGCCACCAGCCAGGGCCTATTTTATTTTATTATATTGATAAACACACAGTAGATAACAAGTGTCTGTAAGATTAAAAAATAATAATGATGATCCATTGCAGAGCTCCAGGACAAATTACTTGAAAGGTCAGGTTTAGAACTTAATAATTAGGGTTTATGATTGTGGTTGCCCTCCGTCACAATTTAGGTTTATATGTGATTATTGTAATTTTAATTCTTTGTCTTTAAATTCAACCGTTAGAAACCTTAAAGTTAGTGTTAGACTTACATTGTTTGATTAAATATCAAAAGAATTTTTGTTAATTTTTATGTGAGTTAATTTGTTACACTGAAGGCTGAGGATGGATTTTTTGGTAGCTTGTTTTTCACATCTATTTTAAATGGAGAAATGTCAGCGTTCTCCATTCCTACCATGAAACATGATACTATGTAATGTAAAATCCTGTATATGTATTACTTTAATTGGAAAATGAAATAGACAGTTATACAGAACCATGCATTGTTTTGGAGTTTTGGACCTAGTTTTTCCTTAGGAATTTGTGAGAGGACAAAATATGGTTTTACTTGATCAGTAAATTTTAGAATAATTTTAAAACAACACATCAAAAACAGTGTAGAGATTTATTATATTTTGGTCCTGTGGTGATTTAAGGTAATTGGATGCTGATCTAAAGTAGTCAAAGCACTAGAGAAGGATTTTTATGTTTGACTTTAGAGATGAATTGTATAGTACTATATTTATTGGTGACATAAGTTGGCCCACTAAAAATGTAATATAGATCTTAAAAAATTATAGCGTGATTTTTCTGTGTTATTAATGAAATGAATGCAGAAGTATTATGGTTATTTATATTCTGTATCTCAAAAATAAATGAATAAAATTACATGGAGTTGAATTTACAGAAAATAATTATTTATAATTAAGCATTTTAATTTTAAAATTCCTGTTTATGCTTGAATAGTCTTTGATTTATAATTTTCCAAGTACGTTCAACGTAGATATATTTTTATGATATGTTTATGGTATAAAAATTCACCTTATATATCTAGGAATTGTAAGAGAATAATGTCATACTAACCTTGATGTAAATTTTATGTAATTTTTATGCAAAATGTTCTTTGTAGGTACTGTATTTGCTGTATGTAATAAGATTAATTTCACACCTTCAAAACTATTTGAGGGAAGTTTGATAAAGTCCAAGTTTGTTATGTTTTACTTTACATACTTTTTATAGTTGTTAATCAGCAACTTATTTTGGCTATAGAAACTTCAGTGGTGAACAATAATTCCTATGTCTGGATTATAAACTGTAGAGGATACTATTGAGTATTTTCTTTGTTTATCTGCTATGAATCCATAAAAACACATTGTTCATATCATCAGTACATCTCTTAAATGTTATAGCAATTCATTTTTTAAAATATTTATTGATTCATTTATTTATGTATTTTTTAAAAGATTTTATTTATTATTTTTAGAGAGGGGAAGGGAGAGAGGCAGAGAGAGAGAGACATCAATGTATGGTTGCCTTTCACCTGCCTCCAGCTACAGACCTGGCTGGAGACCTGGCTTGCCTCCTGGTTATGTGCCCTGGCTGGGAATCGAACCAGTGACCTTTGGGTTTGCAGGCCGGCACCTATCCACTGAGCTACCAGCCAGGACTGTATTTTTTTTTTTTTTTTTTTAAAGAAGAATGTGGATGTCTCCAAATGTTGATGGTATTCTTGTTTACTGGCATCCCTGCTTAACTGAAGATTTGATAGCAGGGAGTTTGAATTTCTTCCGGGGATTTCTAGGTCAGGCTGGGTAGCATCAGTACAACCACTGCTCTCCATGTGCGAATAAGTAAATCTGTATGTATGAATAACACCAGTCTTCCTGTGGTGGGTGGTAGCCTGAGTGGCCCATGACATAGTTGTATATGTAGAAGAATGTTCTGTAAAAATGGGTGAATCAAACTTGCAGAAATGGGAATGAAAAGTATCTCCATATTTTGCAATTCTTGACACTCATAATTAAAATAAAAATGATTCTTTGTTTTGACTTTTTTGAAAAACTGGGCTATAATAACTGATTTTTCCTTTTTTTAAAAAAATTTTTTTCCATTTTTTATTTTATTATTTCCAGAGAGAGGGGAAGGGAGAGAGGCAGAGAGGGAGAGAGACATTAATGTATGGTTGCCTTTCACCTGCCTCCAGCCACAGAGCAGGCTGGAGACCTGGCTTGCAACCTGGTTATGTGCCCTGACTCGGGAATCGAACCTGCGATTCGCTGGCCGGTGCCTTATCCACTGTGCTACCAGCCAGGACTGATTTTTCCTTTTTAAATGATTATTTCCATTTCTTTTCCAATTTTCTGTGACTGCATGACAAATTTATACACTGTTTCTGAATCCCTTCTTTTATTGTGTACTTGTTGAATCCATTCCCAACTTCAAAAACAATTGACTCCTTATGTTTCAGTTTCTATTGTCAGAATTGATGAAGTTAGGGGCAAGTTAACAGGCAGTGTTGCAAAGAAGTGCATATAACGAGTTGCCCTTTTCCATTGCCTGTTTCTAAATCTTGTAAGTTTACACAATTTTGCAAAACTATTTCTGTCTTATAAACTATCCTTTCCTGTGATAATGCTTTTAAAGTTTTGCCTTGATGAAATGTTCACTTTTGTTACTACTTTAAAAAATGTGCTCCAAGTGAAAAGTTTATGCTTCACTTAACACTTTCTGTTGTAGTAATAAAAATAAAAGTAGAGTATAAAATAGAGACATCTTGTAAGTTATTAATCACAGGTTTCACTTTGATACATGTTTCCTTAATGGGCTGGGTTCTATTAATTAAAGTAAAACAAATGATATTTTTGGAAAGCTGTACTAACCTATCAACAAATACAGTTAGCGTAGACCTGTTGAGTGACACTTCATATGGTCACTTGTCTTGTAATATCAGTCAATAGCTGTGTCATCATGGAAGAAACACGGCTGATTTCCTCCATGACTCTTTTCAACGAAGATTTGGTCACACAGCTTTATCTTTGCATTGAAAAGCTGAAGAGGTAGAGCAGTCTTCCGTTTATACCGTCAACTGTGTTGTAGTTAGCATAGTCTTACCTAGGTGGTTTTGCTTGTATGTCCCAAATAGAAGATTGTGATTCTTTGTCACAAGCCATCACTTGATTAATTTTTTACAGAAGAATATATTCTTTGCAAACGTAGAACTTTTAACATCCTCAATGCCATTTTGTTCCTGTAAAACCATTTTTGTCTCTGCAAACCAGCAAATATTGATTGACATCGTGCTATGTGCACCCAGCCTTAGCTAGACACTGCGGATAAATGAAGTAGTTCTTGTTCTTCTAGAGTATATAAAAGTCTCGGACTTTTTTCAGATTGCACAGAAATGAACGCACATGGTCCTTACTTCCCGGGACGCTTCGCAGCCTTGTAGGATCATTGGGCAGCCAGGGGATTGCGGGAGTGGGGCTCCTCTGGATTCTTTCTGCAGAGGAACGGGAAGCCCTGTTCACTAAGAAGCACAGTTTTCCTAGGGCTACTTTTCAGCCTGGAGTTGGCTCAGACTCATCTGGGAAAAAGAAAGTTTTTCCACATAGGATTTTGCTTTAGTATCATAGTATCAATTTCTAGATATTTTCCCATTTCAGAATAACCCCGAGCTCTGCTTTTCCGAAAGATGCTTTAAACCCAGAGAGGCAACTCCAGGAGTTGGTGCGGGGGTAGGGGGTAGGGGGTAGGGGGGGCGGAATAACCCTTTCTTTCTATGTGTTGTGGGCCAGGAGCTTTACAAACTCTGTCTCCATCCTCACAGTATTGGTTCAAAGAGTGAAGTCTCTTTAGGAGTGACGTAGGGATTGGAGCTCATGTCTGGAATATCACATTCCCGCCCTAGCTTAGTTTTCTTAAGCCCACCACCGTCTGTATCTGGCTCACTATCTCTTCCTTTGGAATCGATGGCGGCACAGTGAAGCTGGTCTTGGGGTTAGTGGTGTTTTCCAGACTGCATTGTGAGACCCTTCTTGGGTCATGACCAGCAGTTTTTACAAAATAAAATGAAGTAGAAATTGTCAGCCTGTGTCACAGGTAGTGTGAACTTTCCGTTTCAGTTGTGTGAGTGCGGGGGTCTGTGCTTGGACTGAGTATAATGTATTCCCTGCTGTGTGGTCACAGATTCGCCATTGCATCTCTCTTCAGCGTTCGCAAACAGTCCGTATTTTCGCTGTAAGGCAGTGAAGTTCAGCAGTTAACTCTCAGAATGGACTTTGGGGCCAGATGATCAGGGTTGAATGCAGGCTCTGCTGTGTACTAACTGTGTGACCTTTGGCAGGTTATTTTGTGTCTATAAAATGGGGTCTTACGCACACTAAATGAATTTATATACCTGAAGTACTTGGGATAGTGTCTATCTCATAGCAGTTCTCCATGAGATATTTGCTGTTATTACTGTTGTTATTGCTACTATTGTTGAAAGGTTTATCTCTCTCTTGAGAGGGATTATGAACATACTGCTTTAGCAGTGACCTTCCATGGCGTTGATTCATTTGGCTAATTAATTTGTGGCAAACTTTGTGTGTGCTACAAGAATGCTAACTTTGCCCCGGGTTAGTGCAGTTCTTTTTTGTGCACTCAGCTTGTTCCTCTTTCGCCAACGCCAGCAAAGGCAGCTCCGAAGCCTTGTGTCTGTTTAAGAGTTATTGTGGAAAATTGTAAGGCCAGCCCTGCCAGAGCTTGGCCTGTGAAGAACTGGCTGGCTTTACAGGCTGATTTATCCCTGGTCATAGGCCAGCCCGCACTGCCAGTTCATGCAGTGTAGGCGCATGTCCTGGTGCGTGTTGAGAGCTAACTAAGGAGCACACCTAGGTCCACCTGCCTCAGGCTCTGCGACAGGCTGGGTGTTCAGGGGAGGCTTCACGAGGGAAATAATATCTGAGTTTGGGGTTAGAAATCATATTACTTCAGTAGAAGTCTTCCAGGAAGACAGTTAATGGAAAATAGTTCCAAGCACCAGTACGATTTCATAACAAGCTCTGAAGCCTGTAAGTCTTAAAATGGTCATGGGAAGGCCAGAATACGCAGCAGGAGTGAACAAACTCTAGGCTGTTACCTTCTAGGATGTGAGTTATGGATTTATTGGAAAAATGAAGCCTACATATGTTACAGAATTGTTTGTATTTCTTTAAATTGTGTTTCTTATATAGTCAACCATGTCATAGGGGTAGTTAGCTACTACATTTTATTACTGTGATTATGGATAAAATATTCTTTTGCTTATGGAATTGTAGCCTGAGCCTTACCTCTCTACTCTTTACCCACAGCTTCGCTCCCATGAGCAGGCACCACCTAATGGCAGCTGCTAGAATTGCAGGCAATAAATGCTTTGGAAGAATTGATAGGGCCTGACAGGAAATGTTCAACCCTGTTGAAAGAATAATTAGTATAATGTAGTGATATGAGATCATCTTTGCCCACAGAACCCTTACACACTTATATTAATGATTATTAATAGTTCACCATAAACATTAAGCTAATTGTATCTTATCCCCACTTTATACAACATTCTTACATGTTAGGAGATGAAATTCTCAAACGTTTAAAATTGACAAATGAACCTTTCAAAGATAAGAAGTTATCAGTTCATGTCCTTTCTATTTCCTTATTTCTTATTAAAAATACATGTTTTATACTTACAAAGTTGTATAACAACACTGAAGAAATCTGAGGCATTTCAGAGGAGCAGACCTCACTCATCAATTCCCATTGCTGTCCTATAACGACTGACGTTTTGAGGAGAAGAAATACCTTAGAGTATTTTTAAGTACACTTGAACATAGCTATAATTATAGATGACACAAAATCTTATTTTCTTAACTTCATACCGGAATCATTTCTGTGCTGTTGTATACTTTTCATTACTATAGTTTTCAGTTGTGGCATAATATTCCGTTTTAAGTACCATAATTTATGAAACCATTTTGTTTTCTAGCTTTTATCTATTATAACTGATGTGTTGAATATTTTTATGCATACAACTTGTTTCATATTTTGAATTTTCTTCCCCTCCCCCCTTTTAAAAAATGTATTTACCAGCAGTGACTACATTTAGATGCGAAAAAAATTGGAAAAATAAGAGAGCCTCACTTTCCAAAGAATTTGTTTTTGTGTGCTTCTTCCTTGAATTACATGATTTGACCAGTTCTGTGGTAGTTACTACCATGCACCGTGTATCCTATAATGCATGGCAGCTCAGAGGATGAGGTGGCATATTCCACTGGGATTTCCTTATTTACCTATTTTGGACATAAAAATTTTATTGGAAAAACTAGTTAGTTTATTGATTCTAGAAAAAAAATTAAATCACTTGGTTGCTCTTCTAGTAGTTGTAATGGAAATCTTTGGTTTATGTATTTGAATAATAATAAACATACATTATATGATATTTATTCACAAGTGACATTTTCTTGTAGAGGTTCTTGATCTTAAGCAAACTTCCCAATGTTGTGTGAAATAAACACTTTTTTCACCTCTGTATTTTTCAGTAGAGCACCCTTTTTAATGATCCTTTAATTCATCCTAAAATTTAAGTCAGATGTTAGTATTTCTTTTTAATACCTGTCAAGTTTCCTTTTACCCAGGCAGATGCCCAGGACTGTGGGCAATTGCAATAGCAATTAGAGCAAAATAGGAAGGGTGGTCTGGTCATTCTTGGAGAGCAGGCACAGTGGAGCCCATTTCCAGGTGATAGTAACTAAGTATGAGAGTCAACATAATTCCCTTTTGTAGACTTCAAACTTAATTGTGTTATGTGTCAGCTTCTGATATAGAAACCTTGCCATCACACTGTAAAAGGAGCCACAGAGACTCAGTTGTGGAAAGTTGGGGTGCTGCTAAACACATCCCATTACTATAAGACCGAAGAAGTGGGGTGAGCCTGCAGTAGAGGATGGGGGGCCAACCACCAGTTGCTGTGTATCCAGGTGTGTTAAGGAAGGACACATTATTGAGGGTTTAATATTTTTATTTACCGTTTGAAATGGAGTCGTACATTAGAAACAAAGTCATTGAGATTTAGTTTTTTAGACACGTGAGTAACTTCCAAAAGAAGTGATCGGCTAACTTGAATTGATTCTGTTTGTGGTACTTTTATTATAGAATAACATGTATAATCAGCCAGCATGGAAAGAAGCTAGCTGGTATTTCAAAACAGCAGAACCAGTACATGACATTTCTGAAGTTCCTTTAAAAAAAAAAAAAAAAAAAAAAAAAGCTTAACAAAATCACAGATGTTAATGACCACCCAAGTAGCTGTTACAATTAATGCCTATGGTACTTGAAGAGCATTGGCAGGCACTGACCCTGAATAGATCAACCATGAGTTTACCAAATATGGGCTATTTATTCTTCCTAGAGAGTTTATGGAGACGAGGACTTTTGTACAACACTGTTTTTGTATGAGGGTAATGGCCAATATTATGGAATGCTTGCTACATGCCAGATGTACTCTTGCAAACGCTTTGTACGTATTAACCCATTTAACTATCTCACCAGACAGGTTGGGCAATTGCAAGACCCCTTTTTTCTTCTTTTTCTCTTCTTTTTCTCATCCACCTTTGTGTAGGAATCTGAAATCATTGCTTTGTTCCGGGGATGTATGTTGTTGAAGGGCGGGAGGAGTTATCATCTTAGTGATATGAGAGGTTTCAAAGTTATGGTAGCATCACTGGTGAGTCTTTGGTAACTATATCATTTCAGATGTTGGGTATCTTTCAGTAATAATTTTATCCGGGTTCTAAGTCATTCTAAATATCTTATGAAATAAACTATTTTCCATGATTAAATCAATATATCAGGAAATCAATCCCATAAGAGTTGACTGTAAAATAAAAATTGAATTGTTTAGATTTGCATTATGTGAACATTTAACTTAGATTTCCTCTAGGAATTTATTTTGAAATATATTATGTATATTAATTTATAATTATATTTATTTCTTAATATAATTCCTATAGGAACTAGGATGACCACTCTTTTTAACTCTAAATATGTCAAATGCGTTGGCTATTCATGTTCCATCAGTAGTAACATTCTATAAGAATTTCAGTCATTTTTAGATGCAAAGGAAGCCCTTCTGAATGTCGTTTAAAAGGCATATCAGACACTTATTTAGAAATAGTTACTATGATGTAATCTGTCTAGATTTTCGGACATGGTTTGCTGTTTTCTTTTTAAAGCTGCTGAATTATATTACTGTGGTTGCCCCTAAATTTTTTGTTTTGAATTCAGCATTTTTTTTTTTTTTAATTCCTAAATACTGCCTTCTTGATGAACGTGTATGTCTCTTTTCTGCCTCATCTACCACTGTCTGTTTTGTTCATAGACTTTACTTCCTCTGGAGATAAAAGCAGGTGGCTCCACTGTGATCTCATTCTTTTCTTTTTTTTTTTTAAGATTTTATTTCATTATTTTTAGAAAGAGGGGAAGGGAGACAGGCAGAGGGAGAGAGACATCAATGTGAGGTTGCTTTTCACCTGTCTCCAGCCACAGACCTGACTGGAGACCTGGTTTGCAACCTTGTTATGTGCCCTGGCTGGGGAATCGAACCTGCGACTTTTGGGTTCGCAGGCCGGCGCCTTAACCACTGTGCTACCAGCCAGGGCTGTGATTGCATTCTGAGGCTAGAAGACCTAGTTTGTTTCTTTCTTTATCTTATACCTGTCCCACCCACACCTTAGCTAGAACATTAATCATTTGTCTTTCTTTGATACTTATTCTCATAATTATGGGTATTCTTACCCTACCCTTAAGCGAGATGTATTTATTGAGCTTTTCTCTTAGTTTGATGTGTCATTGCTTAACACTCTCCTCTATCCTTCCTCCTTCCCCACTATTCCTCTCTCCCTCTGCTTCCTTCCCTCCCTCTCTGTCCTCTTTCCTCCCCCTTTCCCTTCACTCTTCCTCCTCTTCTTTAATCTCTCTCAACAACAATTATTATTATTATTTTAAATATTTTATTAATTATTTTCAGAGAGAAGGGCAGGGAGGGAGGCAGAAAGGGAGAGAAGCATCAATGTATGGTTGCCTTTCACCTGCCTTGATTTATTTGGGTGTTAGTTGATTCCCAGAAATGTGTGAATCAGTATAAATGTAAAAAGCTTCTTAAAAGCTTGGGAAATTATTATTTTATAATACTTATTAATTTAGTATTTTTTTTAAAAAAAGATACCTTTAACAACAACAACAAAAAATACTTTTTAGAGAGTAGGGGAGGGAGGGAGAGAGAACGGTGGAAAGAAACATCAATGTGAGAAAGAAACGTCAGTCAGGTGCCTCTCATACATGCTCTGACCTGGGACAGACCCCTCAGCCCAGCCATGTGCCCTGACCAGGAATCAAACCAGCAACCTTTCACTTTGCTGGATGATGCCCAACCAACTGAGCCACCAGTAATCCAACAGGGCCTTACCACTAATGGTTAGTATTATGTTTTATAACACTAAACCGATTTTAAAAATTTATCATTTTTAGAGAGAGGTGTAGGGAGAGAGGCAGAGAAGGAGAGAAACATCAATGTATGGTTGCCTTTCACCTGCCTCCAGCTACGGATCTGGCTGGAGACCTGGCTTGCCACCTGCATTTTGTTTTTCTTATATTAAAAAGTTTCACCTCTTTTTAGTTATTGTTTTTCTGTGAACTTTGTTTTATTGTATTTATTGCTTATGCTTGTAACTTCTAGAATATAATTTTTCTAGGTGTTTCATTTTTTTGATAGCAGAACAGAGTTTTGCTATTTTAATTAACCAATTTAAACAAAACTAGTAATTGGGGGGAAATTTTAAACCAAGAAAAGCCATTAATAACTGAGTGTTCCCAAAGTAGCTTGAATTACGAGTTTATATAATTCAAGGTAGAGAGGTACATACTACATTTCTCAAAAAATGTAAATATTACAAACCCTGGCTGGTGGATAGGTGCCAGCCTGTGAACCCAAAGGTCGCTGGTTCGATTCCCAGCCAGGGCACATAACCAGGTTGCAAACCACGTCTCCAGCCAGCTTCATGGCTGGAGGCAGGTGAAAGGCAACCAAACATGGATGTCTCTCATCCCCTCTGTCTCTCTCCCTTCCCCTCTCTCTAAAGATGATAAAATCTTTAAAAAAAAAAATCTTTAAAAATTGTAAATACTGCAAAATGCTGACCTTGTAGTGGTTTGGGGGACTAGGTCAATGTCACTCTAGACAAAGCACTGCCGAGCGATGAATTATTTCTACTTTAAGTGACAGAGGCGCCTCCCTGGCCCATGGCGCTGTGCGTTTCCCCAGGGTTCAAGTCATGCGCCTCACGGGGGTGGGCCCCCGTTCAGTGCCTGCTGCTTTAGATACACGGTTCACAGGCTGCGGTGTACCCCCTCCCTGGAACCCCTGTTCAGAGCCACTTAGGAGATTCTCTCTGATAAGCCAAATATGAGTTATCTGTCTGTCAGATTAACACCTTCCCTTCTAATTTTTTGTGCCATTTCAGATCTTAATAAACATGCCTTTGACTGAACACGAATTTGTATTCTTAGTTGCGGATTTCTATAATTATTCAAAACTGGGCTATTGCATATCTCAAGTTATAAATTAATCTGTCTGAGATGCTTTAATATTCATTATAAAAAACTGGAACTAGCCCTACGTGTTAGAAGCTTTGTGACAGTTGGAGTCACTGGGCCTTCCCAGTACACTCGGCCATGTTATCACATGAACATGGCTTCCAGAAGGCGGTCTGGAGAAAAACATACATCGCAAGCAGCTTACCTAGTCAGGCATTGGCCGTGGCCGAGCCAGTCGTGTGGTGCACGGTACCTGTGACTGGCAGGCTCGTGTCATGCTCACCATGACCGCACCAGTTGCATACATATGTACTCCTCTAACTGCATGAGACAAAGGTCTGTTACATGCGGTGGGGGGGCGCCTGGGAAGCGTGTCTGTGACCAGCCACCACTGCAGGCTCCCCTGGCCTCACCTCGAGGTGCTGCCCCAGAGAGGCCATTAGGAAGTAAAGTCTTGGAAACGTCCACTTCAGTTTTCCTAATTATTTCAACTCTGTTAATGTTCCCTCTTTAAATTTTTCCTAAGTGCCATGGAGGCTGGAGCATTTTGCACCTCTTGTAGCCCCTCTAGCCTCTTTGAAAGTTCTAGAAATACAGAATTAACTAATCTAAAACACCAGAATTAACCTAGAACTATGGAACTCATCTAGAAAACCAAAGAGAAAAGATTATTTTGGTCAACTTCAAAATTCGCATTTTTAAATTCTTTGAGAAATAAAGGCGTTCTCACTAATCGCTATCCGAGAGACGGCATATACTGTGTAGAAGCACCTGGTCACCACAGATGAGGTGGCTGCCCTGGCGGGGAAACGGAGCGACACTTCTGCAGAAGCCAGAAGAGCTCGTTCTTGGCAGCTGTTGGGTTGGCATGGTGCTGCTGCGTGTTTTGTCCCCAGCGGGGCAGGGTCTGCGGAGGAGGGTCAGCAACAGGCCGCACCACCAGGAGGGTTATTTTCATAAAGCAGCTCTCGTGGTGTTGGCAAATCTTCATCCGCTGGGGGTACAGTTCTTCCTGTTGTAGCGAATATTTGCATTGTCGCTTCTTTAAGCACTAAACTGGAAAAGTTCTCTCTGTTGGTTTAACATAAAGATGGCATCTGAAGTTGTAAGTCCATTTGCTATTTACATGGATGAAGTTGTTTCACGTGCCAGGGAAAGGAGAAAAGAGCTCATGGATTTAGAGACTTGAAGCTGACGGAAACAGCGGAGGGAAAAGCAGCCCCTTTGAGGGAAGGGGACTGGCAAGCACTTTAGGGACCCCTTGTACAGGCACTCAGGACGCATCCGTATGTGTAGATGGTACCGACTCATTTCAGATTATCTGTTGTCAAGTGGAAAACTTTCTTTGCTCTTGAACCAGGCATTCTAGAAACATTAGAAGACTTAGGTTTGAAAACTGCAAGTTAATACCTGTGAAGCTCAGTTTCCTCATTGACCATTATGTGGACGTGTTAGACTGGAGAAACAGAAAGAAAATCTCCTTTTTCTCTTTTGCAACAAAATTGTGATGCTACAATTAACATGGGACTGATAAAACTTGTGATACAAAAAACGTGAGGTTATCTGTTTTTACTATCAGTTCATGGTTTTCACTAATAAGTTTACCTTAATATCATTGGAGTAATTCTGAATTGTGGTTGTAGAAAAGATTTTTTTCCTGTTGATGTTGACAGTTTTCTAATTATGTTTGTTTTATTTCAAAGGCAACTTCAGTGAAGCTCATGTTTTTATGCATAAACACTGGCAGTAACTCATGTAGTTAAACTTTAAATACAAAATAAGCCATTTTATAGCTTTTTAGAATTAGGATGGCTGTAAAAATGAGTCCGTTTCTGTGGTGTTTCCTATGATAGCACGGAAGACAGTCTTACTTGCTCTCTCTTGATGTCCCACTGCTGTAATTTTGGTGGATTTGAAATATCTGCAGAGATCTTGCAAGTTAAGGAAAAGTTGGTCTCGTTGCTTATCAGCACAATTCAGAGATGCTCACCTGAATTACGTGAAGCTCTGAGGGCTGCATTGAAGTTACAGAGCATCTTACAGACTCAACAAGTCAGGCCTTTTAAGAGCCCTTCTTGCTTTTTACTGCTGCCTGGCAAGGCGGCCCTTCCTGCCTTAGTGACTGAGCTGATCAAGCAGCTTAGCTGGTAGGCATATTTGGCTGCTGAGGTCATTCCCTTTTGATCCTCCAAGATGAGCAGTAGCCATTTATTGTTAGAGTCTTATCTTGTTGAAAGAAGAACCTTGAGTAGATTTGTTGATGTGCGAAATTACATTGTCTGTATTTATCACTGCTAATTCTCAGGAAAACAGATGTCTTTATATTATGTAGGCCACTGGAATTTAAAACTCTAACAAAAAAAAAACAGGTCTGTCATTGTGCCCAACTCTTCAATATTTAGTGCCATTTCTGTGTTTTAGAGTTGTTAGAAGCCTATGGATATAGATTGTTCAGAGTTATAAGCTGTTAGAAGAGTTGTAAGAAGCTTATAGGGATGTAGGATGTTCCAGTAGCCATTCAGGGACATAAGTTCCTAGAAAATAATAGACAAACCAGTTTACAGATAGGAGTTTTGAATGTGCTCAGCATATTATCCTGAAATAAATAATTTTCTTTTTAGACACTCACATTGGTAATAAATGTTTACCATTACCTGTGTTTACAATAACTTTAATGAGCCTTAATGCACATGCTATGAAATTTACCTTCACAAATAAGAAAGCCCTGGCCAGTTTTATTTATTAAAAAAAAATTGTGCATGATTGGCTTCTCCCCAGTCTGTCCTGGCAGGTTTCTAATGACAGCAGAGTCACCTGAGTCCCTGACAGCCAGTGTGCACACTCTAGTATTTTCCATGCACTGTGCCCAATTCAGTATCGTTGCCACCGTAGGGATGGGCACCAGTCATGACCAACATGGCCCGGTACTCTATTTCAGATGTCCTCAAGGCAGGCCAGATGTTGGCGAGGGTGAGCAGTTTCGCTTTGCCGCACCTGCTTTTCTTCAGCGTCTGTTTGCATCCTAGCACATGCTTTCCACGTATCACCACAGGTTGGAGCCTAGAGTCAGTCAACTCCGGTGACTTTTGCATCTTTTTTGTGGCCACCATCTTTCTCCTTGGGTGTGGGCCAGCCCCCATTCAACGCGCCGCCAGGATGTCTGGGAGCAAGGAAAAAAGTAAGATTTATCTGCTCAAAGTATACAGGGGGCGCAAAGTTGTTTATATGGAAAATAATATAGTAACAAATAATAATATAACAAGAAACTGTGTTTTGTGTGCTCATACCTGTAAGCCTGCCTTCCCCGCATCTGTGCAATTCATTGGTTTTTAGTATATTCACAGAATTGTGCAATCATATATCTGATTTTTAGAACATTTTTATTGCCCCCAAATGAAACCCTGTACCCGTTTTCCCCTTCCCTTGGTCATGGCAACCCCTAATCTACTTTTTCTTACTTTTTGAATTTTAAAGTGAAGCACTGAAATTGAAGTAAATAGTTTAATACTACTAATCCTTCATATTAGTGAAATTACATAATTAAATTCTATGCCATTAAGTATTTATAGCAATGTGCTATTAAGGTTTTATTATTCTCAAATTCTGAACGATAGTTTATCATCACTGCATGCGGCAAGGCACAGTAGTATATATGAATCTACCTCTTTCTGTTTTGAAAATTTGAGATAAATAAATACCATGAACTTAATTATATTTATCTTTGCTTAGATTACCTTTTCTTGCCCTGGTTGGTGTGGCTCAGTAAGTTGAGTGCTGGACAGTGAGCCAAAGGGTCACCGGTTCTATCCCCAGTCAGGTCACATGCCTGGTTTGTGGGCCAGGTCCCCATTTGGGGGTGTGCAGGAGGCAACCACACATTGAGGTTTCTCTCCTCCTTTTTTCCGCCTGTCCTCTCTCTCTAAAAGTAAATAAAATCTTTTGAAAAATAGCTTTTCTTCATAGAACAAATAAGTATTTGGGTAGCAGTTATAATAGAAGTAATGCTTAAAATAAACTTTGCACTTTTTTTCAGTTGTAGAAACATCCCATTTTTGTACACAAGCGATTGACACTTTTTTTTTTTAATCATACTATTTATTCACTAATGCAGACTCTTAAACTCCTTGCTAGCCGTGTGCCTTTGGGCCCCTGATTGTTTGAATGACCAACCAGTGGATTAATAATCAAAAGTATTTGCTTCTCACAAAAGGTTAGCCTAGTTTTGCCTGGTTTAAATCAGGGGTGGAGAGTGAGAGGCAAAGAGAGTATTTTTGAAGTTGGCAGGTGTACAGAGGATTCAGTTATTGCAGGAGCTGCTGTACGATTCACCTGGGGTTTGCTTCAGCTGGGCACTGTCAGAAGCATCCGAAAACTGTTCCAGGATGGAGCTCCAACATGTGTATGGAATGAAGAAAGGTTGGACATCAATCATACAAGGCTCCGGGGGAAAGACCTGATTTGGGAACGTCACTGTAAGACTTCTCTGACTCTTCTTGGAGGGGGTGACAGAACCTGGGGTCTCCAAAGGCAACTGATAGCTTACAGAGATGATTACAGCAAGCGCTGGTTTTCACTCGCTCTGGTAATGAGCCGGGGCAAGTACCGCCGCAGCTGAGAGACAAGAACCTGCTGCTGAATAAGGACTTCGGTCCTGAATTCAGGCCTCAGGCCTCTTCTCTGGATATAAAATCGAAGTAGTACTTTTGCATTGAAAATGAACAAAAGGACTAAAACGTTGCCTTTGCGGGGTGTTGACAAGAGATGCTGGGCAGGTGGAGGCTGAGCATCGGCAAGTGGACATCACACTGCGACTCTCGCTGTGCACCAGAGTACGGCCCACGCCGTGGCTTCAAGAGCCTGCCTGTAGAGATGCACATGTGAGGCTTCGTAATCGCTCTCGGGAAGAACAGCTTCACTTCGCAGAATTTTGTTCTGCCTACGCAATTTCAAGAATAAATCTCTTGTATAACTTGATGCTCTTAGGTAAAATTTAAATTAAATGAAAGCTATCTGGTTAGCCATCACACACCTAGGCCCCGATAAGAAGTTCTAATAATATAATTAGGTTCTGAGTGTTTTATATTGTATTAAAGTATGTTTTCATGTTGGAGTAGCTCCCAGGCGCACCCTCCGTCCGCTGAAGGTGCATTTTACTGCTGTGTTTCACGGTTATTTTCCCTTATCGAGGTTGAACAGGCAGTTTTGCCCATGCCTATGGAAGACTCCTTTCTGGGCTCGCAGTTATCATGCCTGGCTTGTGTAATTGGGTAGTCATCAGAAAGGGGGGGTGGGATTTTTTTAACCTTTGAAAGTGATACCCTTTTCAGCCTTGGCAGGTCTCGATGTTCTATCTTTGTCCCTGAAATCCACATCGGAAATGCTAAGAGTTCCTATGCTGGAGTTAGAGGATCCTGTAGCACTTTTCAGAAATTAGAGGGTCATCCAGCAAAACTAGGCCACATAGTCTAAGGATCAAGTGCATGCAGTAATATCACTTGGATTTGAAGATCTACATGCTTTTAAGCTTATCTGTAATTTGGTCTGGTTTCTATTTACCCTATTCAAACCCAGCAGAGTTTTTATGGTTGCTGAAAAATACTAATATCAGTTTGCACATATGAAAGTGTTTTTCCATTTTAGCCTAATTTTCTGCCAAGTAGATGCCAAGTTTATGTGTATTTGCTGTAAGAACTTTTAGTTCAGCCTACCTTCTTTCACCCAGCTCCTTGTGGTGCAAGGGTATATAGCCAGTGAGTTGTCTCTGTTTTTAGAGTTTTATCTGTGTATCAGGTGTTTTAGGAGCGAGTCCAGGACCTGGTCCTATTTTTAATTTTATTTGTATTTTTATGTATTTTTAAAGATTTTCTGTATTATTTTTAGAGAGAGGGGAAGGGAGAAAGGCAGAGACAGGGAGAGACATCAATGTCTGGTTGCCTTTCACCCCCAGCTACGGACCTGGTTGGAGACCTGACTTGAAACTTGATTATGGGCCCTGGCTGGAAATTGAACCAGTGACCTTTGGGTTTACAGGCCAGCGTGTTATCCACTCTGCCACCAGCCAGGGCCTTGGTCCTATTTTTTTAAATCTATGAATACAGACTTTTCTGTATATTAAAAAAGATCTGACTTGGACTTAGCCTTTATTTTATTTTATTTTTAATTTTATTGATTATGTTATTACAGTTGTCTCAATTTTCCCCCTTTGCTCCCCTCCACCCAGCACCCCTACTCCCTCAGGCAACCCCCACACCATTGTTCATGTCCTTGGGTCATGTAGAAGTTCTTTGGCTGCGCCATTTCCTGTGCTGTACTTTACACCCCCATGGCTGTTCTGTAACCTTTCGTACCCCTTAACCCCCTCACCTCTTCACCCACTTCCCCACATCCTCCTCCCATCTGGCAACCATCAAAATGGGCTCCGTATCCATGAGTCTGCCTCTGTTCTTCTTGTTTGCTTAGTTTGTTAGACTCAATTGTTGATAGGTATGTGTTTTTGCCATTTTATTATTCGTAGTTTTTATCTTCCTTTTCTTAAATAAGTCCCTTTAACATTTAATGTACTAATGGTTTAGTGATGGTGAGCTCCTTTAGTTTTTTTCTTGTCTGAGGTGCTCTTTACCTGCCCTTTTATTCTAAATGCTATATTTGCTGGATAGAAAAACCTTGACTGGAGCATCCTGCTTTTCATGACTTTGAATATTTCTTGCCAATTCCTTCTAGCCCGAAAAGTTTCTTTTGAGAAATCAGCTGACAGTCTTATGGGAACTCTCTTGTAGGCAACTCTCTGTTTTTCTCTTGTTGCTTCAAAGAGTCTCTCAATCTTTAGCCTATGGCATTTTAATTATGATGTGCTTTGGAGTGGGCCTCTTTTCATTTGTCTTACATGGGGCTTTCTTTGCATCCTAAACTTGCATGTCTATTTGGTCACCAAATTAGGGAAATTTTCTTTCCTTGTTTTTCTCAAATAGATCTCCAATTTCTTGCGTTTTCTTCTCCTCTGGCACCCCTGTGGTGCAAATGTACCTCTTGAAATTGTCCCAGAGGCTGCTTATACTATCCTAATTTTTTTTTGAATTCTTTCTTCTTCATCTTATTCTATGTGGCTTTTTGCTTCCTTATGTTGCAAATCATTTATTTGATTTTAGGCTTTGTCCACTCTACTCTTATTTCCCTGTAAATTATTCTTTATTTCAATTAGTGTATTCTTCGTTTCCGACTGGGTCTTTTTTATGCTGCTGAGGTCCTTACCAAGTTCATCTCCCATCCTCATCATCAGCGTTTTGTACTTGCATCTGATAGGTTGCTTATCTCCATTTCATTTTCTGGAGTTTTGATCTGTTCTGTCATTTGGGCCATGTTGCTTTGTTTCCTCATTTTGGCAGCCTCCCTGTGTTTGTTTCTGTGTATTAGGTAGAGCTGCTTTGACTCTGTGTCTTGGTAGTGTGGCTTAATGTAGTAGGTGTCCTGTAGAGTCCAGTGACCTTCCTGTCACCTAAGTTGGGTACTCAAGGTGTGCTTTTCATGTGGGCTGAGTACACCCTCCTCTTGAGTTGAACTTTGGTTGCTGATGGCAGATCAATGGGAGGGATTTATCCAGGCCAGTCAGCTGTAAGGACTGACTGGCTGTGACCACTGGACACTGACCACCAACCTTCACCTTTTGTAGAGGATCAGCTGTGCAGAGGCAGGTGGCGGTGCTGTGATGTGGTCTGTAGCTGTCCACTGGGTGTGCTGGCGCTTAGGTTGACCCTTAGGCCAAGGTTAGCCCTGACCTGTGTTTTGCCTGGGACACCCTACCTGAGGTGTAAAGCAACCTGAGATGCTGCTACTTGTACTGGGCTGATGCTGAGAGGTTCCCAGGAGAAGCCAAGCTGTGAATCCAAGCTGGCTGCTGCTAGTGCCGGGCCTGGGGCCCACTGAGGCACCTGTTGCTTGTTTGGGAGGATTTAAGAAGTTGTGCAGCAGGAGCCAAGATCAGCCTTTGGTATGGAAAAGCAGCTGGGTGGGCCCGTAAGCTGGGTGGGGCGGAGTCTCTGGGGATGTCCAAAGTGGGTCCAACAGTGTTAGCCAGGCTGATGGGGTCTCAGATATGGCAGCAGCTTGCTGGCTGAGTCTTTGTGGCAGGAGGGCCTAGAAAAGAGACAATGGACTCAGCGCACCTTGATGCCAGACACCTCAGGCTCCCTCAGCACATCCTCACCAACATTTGGCCATCCTTGATGCCCTAATTGTTGAACTGAATCCCCCTCTTTCAAATAATTGTTTCATTGTTTTTGGTATCCAGTTGCAATAGTGCTTCATATAGCATCTGTTTTGTTAACCTTGTAGAAGGGGAACCGCAGAGTGCCCCTGTTGTCCTACATCCATTCTCAGTCTTCTGTGTGCTCAGTGTTGGATGAAGTATGATAAGGGTTTCCTCATCGTTTATTTAGTGGTAACACAAATGGCTTTGAGTACGTATACCCTGCACAGGCACCGTGCCAAAGGCTTTCGTGAGCCACCAGGCCAGGAAAACAGACCAGGAAACAGCAAAGGAAAATGCGGTGGTCCCCTTTTATCCATGGATTCCCTTCTGTGGTTTCAGCTACCTGTGGTTAACCATGTGGTCCGAAAATACTAAGTGGAAGATTTCAGAAACAAGTATTTCATACAAGTTTCAAATTGCATGCTGTTCCAAGTAGTTTGATGAAACCTTGTGCCGTTCAGCTCCACCCCTCTGGGAATGCTAACCATCCTTTGTTCAGCATCTCCAGGCTGTGGGTGCTGCGTGGCCATCGTCACTTAGTAGGCATCTTGTTGTCAGATTGACTCCTACAACATTGCGGTGTTTGTGTTCAAGTAACTCTGATTCCACCTAGTAATGGCCCCAGAGCACAAGAGTAGTGATGTGGCAATTCGGATCTGCCAAAAAGAAGCCTAAAGTCTTTCCTTTAAGTGAGTACAGTACAATAAGGTATTTTGAGAGACCACATTCACAAAAGTTTCATTACAGCATATTGTTACAGTTGTCCTGTTTTATTATTATTGTCATTCACTTACTGTGCCTAATTTATAAACTTTATCACAGGTATGTATATATAGAAGAAAATGTGGTATATATAAGGTTTGGTACTATTCAGGTGTTCACTGGGTCTTTGAATACGTGCCTGATGGAAGAGGAGGAACTCTTATAGGCGGGTCAGAAACCTATGATAAGAACACAGGATAGGAAGCGGCTGGGCAGGTACATTGGAAGCGGCTTAACATCACTAATCATCAGGGAAATGCAAGTGAAAACCATGATGAGATACCACCTCATACCTGTTAGGGTATGTACGAGGTCGGTCCCAAAAGTATCAACCGTGCAAACTGCTTGAATTATGTTGACATTGGCTCAATACTTTCGGGACAGACCTTGTATGTTCAAAAGATAAAAGGTAAATTGCTGGTGAGGATGTGGAGCAAAAGGATCCCAGGTGCACTTCGCTGATAGTGAGAATGCAGACTGGTTCAGTCACTGTGGAAACAGAATGGAGCTTCCTCAAAAATTAAAAACAGAGCTACCATGATTCAGTAGTCTAACATCTGGGTATATAGCTGAAGGAAACAAAATCCTTATCTTGAAGAATTATCTGTACTCCCATGTTGGTGCAGAATTATTCACAGTAGCCAAGGTATGGAAACAACCTAAGTATCCATGACTTTAGATGAAGGATAAATAAAATGTTAGACATACATACTTACATACATACATACATACACACATACACACACAATGGAATATTATGCAGTCTTAGAAGAAATCTCACCATTTGTGACAGTATGGACGGCCCTGGGGAACATGACTAAGTGAAATAAGCCAGTTAGAGATACACAAATACTGTGTAGTATCACTTATGTGTAGAATCTTTAAAAAAAAAATTGACCTCGTGAAAATGGTAGAATGGTGGTAGTCAGGGGCTGGAGTAGGGTTTCATGTTGGGGAAATAAGGAGAAGTTGGTGAAAAGAGTACAAACTTTCAGTTATAAGGTGAATAAAGTCTGAGGAGCTAATGTGTAACATGATTGCTGTAGTTGATAACACTAGTTTTATCATTGAAACTTGGTAAGAGAATAGATCTTACAATGAATATGTGTATCAAATCATCATGTTGTATACTTTGTATCACAATCGTACTTGTCAGTTATAGCTTTAAAAAGAAACGTTAAAAAAGGAGCCCACTGAAAATAAAAAGGAGGTAAAAAAGGGGAAGCAGTTGGGCGATCTGTGGCTCCCTGAAGGAAATGATGTATAATTTTAGATCTAAAGGATGAGTGGGAATTAGCCAGAAAAAGAACAGACGTAATTTTTTTTTTGAGAAATTAATAGTGAAAGACCTAAAGACCACAGAAACGGTTGAATGTGGCTGGACATGGAGACTATAAAGGAGCCAGGGGCAAGAGTAAATCCAGAAGGAGGTTGGGAGCCGGATCGTGCAGGATGTTGTGAGACATCGTGGAGGGCAGGTTGGAGGGAGGTGAGACCGGAGGTGAGTTCGTCTGGCCAGGAGGGTCTGCGGTACTTTGGGCGAGAGATGATAGGACCTAAGTTAGCACAACAGCAGTTGGGCTGAAGGGATGAACTCGAGGTAAAGGACGAAGGGGCTCCGCTCATGGGGAGTGAAATGGGAAGGAGAGAGGAGCCAGGGGTCCTGCCCAGAGCTTAGCTTGGACAGCCAGCGGCCGGCCCCCTGAGGTGGAGGGCACCACAAGGGGCATCGGGAGGGGCAGTGGTGTGGAAGGAAGACAATGTAATACTGAAAGTGTTAAGTTTTCGGTACGTGTGGAATTTTTAAGGGGCATCCAGAAGACAGCACTTACGTGGCTCTCACACTTGGGAACTGCCTGTTCTGAAGACACAGCTTGGGGAGTCATGAGTATATCACAACTGAAAGTGTGGACAGGAGAGATGGGGCAGCCGGAAAGGGTGTTTGAGTTCAGAAAAAGGACCCCCAGGACTAAACTCTGACGAAATGACACTGAGAGACAAAGAGGAGTGTTCGAGAGCACTGAGACCAGCCAGAGAGCGGAGAACAAAGTGCGCAGTGCCGCGAAACTAAGAGGACGTGGTAAGGGTGTGAGCACGGTCAGCAGGATCAGCGCCCCCACAAGCTGATGTGAAGCGAGGTCTGAAGAAAGTCCTTCGGCTTTAGGGACATGGCCTCTGTTTCTAGGCAGAGGTTGTGTCCACTTGGGATGCTCTTTTTCCCTTTGTGCCCTGGAGTCCTGTTGACCGCTCAGTCCTCTTTCAAGATGTTTCTCACACGTCCCCTCCTCTGGGAAGCCTCCCAGCAAGTCACTGTCTTGCTGTGGTGTCATAGCCACTCCAGCGGGCGTGAGCACTCTCACCGGTGAGTTGGGGTTCATCTGTGGACCCTGACCAGAGAGTCAACTCCTCAACTCGCCAAGTTTTTATTAATACTATTAGGAATGGGATCTTGTATTATTCATGTTTAGCTTTTTAACACTCTTTAGAGTTCTTAGCAAGTAAGAGTTATTGATAAATATTTGTGGATTTGAATGCTTGATTTTGAATATAATCCTAGGTAAAAGCAACATTTAAAACTCCAAATTAAAGTTACATCAAAACCAAAATTTCTAAATAGCGCTGCCTGTTGGATGAACTTTATCATATGCTCCTTTTCTCTAAAAACCCTCACGATGCAAATTAATAATAATATGCATTACTAATATAACATTGGAGAAGGGGATTGATGGATAGTTTCCTATAATTGGCCAGAAATAGACTAGCGTAGTTCTCCAATAAGCTGCTGAATCCAAAATGATCTTTCAGAGCTGTGCCAGAATATGTAAGAGTCAGTCAAGTACTTGGTTCTTCTCTACAGGTTAGGAATACATTCGGTAACTTTTAGTGGGTAATTGTACCTCTGTGTGTCCATTTGGGGTAAGTACATTGAGACAGTTTCTGCAGTGTGGTTAAGCTGCCCCTTGGGTTTACACTGGAAGAGGGTTACTCTCAAAGTTCACTAGAGCGTCCTGAACTCATCATGCAACACTCGTAATAAATACTTCATTCAATGTACAGGGTGCGTGATCAATTGACAGTAATTTTGCATCTCCTTATTTCACATGCTTCTTATTAATTTTGAAAATTAAACCTATGTTTCTAAGGTTATGATTTAGCACCATTGTTTCAGATATAAAGTATTAAATTCTGAGAGCAAACGGCATGTTGAAGGAATGCGAAGTTAGAGCAACCATCATTTCTGAACTGCGTGCAGGGCCAACTGCTAAGGAAATTGTAGACTTCAATAACATCCCTTTATGTACCGTTGACAAGGTGAAGAAAGTGTATGATGCTGATTCTGATAGCATCATACCAATAAGGAAAACACATAAGGTACGTACGCAAGGATCGTACAAGTCCGGATATTGTACACAGAATCCAGGAGATCATCAATGAAGATCCAGGATGTTTACCATGACATTTTGAGAAAAGTAGTTGTACTATGGATGAAGCAAATCACAAATGGACGTCATTTTATCTTCTAACAAGATGGTGCACCAGCACATAACGCCCAAAAGGTGCGAGAATTTCTCAGTGTCAATGTTCCTGAATTCTGGTCAAAGGAAGTCTGGCTGCCTAGTTCACCAGATGCAAATCCTTTAGACTGTTATGTATGGAGCATTTGTGAGAAGTTAATAAACAACCTCATTCCAATAAAAAGGCTGTTAAAGCTAAGATGGAGAACATTATGATGTCCATGGATCAAGAAAAGTTAATTAAAGTGTGCTCAAGATTCCGAAGTTGAATCAAGTCTATTATTGCAGCAAATGGAGACTTTTTTTAACAATTAAAAAAAATAATGACTATGTTTATGTATTTACTTATAAGAATAAATTTACTTCAAAATATAACACTTTTGTGGTATGTTGTTTAGTTTACTAAAATTTTGCCAATTGATTGCATGTACCCTGTATATTTTGGTTGTAACTTTGAAAATTGGTAACCCTGTTCCCTCCTGCTGGTAATTTAAATGTACTTAATTTACTCAAATTATTCTTCTTTTTTAATACCTTTGCTGATATATATATTTTGCAGGGATGATAGGGGCCTGACCATTTGTTATGCTTCTATATAAAGGATTTCCAGAGCTAACTACAGGAGCAAAAAGAATGACCTCGGTAGTGCAAAAAAAAAAAAAAAAAAAAAAAAAAGGCCAAGAAGTGTCACAATCTGGTTTGTGGAGTTTAATGATTGTCTTAGATAAAAGGAGAAAAAAGGGGCTAGCTCATAGCTCATGATAAACAAGGAATTCCAATTCTCAGGGAAAGCCACAAGGAGAAGCCAGTGGAAACTGCTTATAAATAAATTGCTGAACTGAGAACTAATGGTCTATTCCTGAAATATGTGTAAAATTATATGTAAAGGTCAAGAGAGCAGCATTAATATGTATGACCAGATTCCAACTCTAGTAGGCAATCCATTGCCTCAGGCAGGAAATGAGATAGTTGAGCCTTGAAGGAGAAACATGCTGTGTGAGCCCATGTTGTTGTATCTTTTGGGGTTATGGTGTTGGGGTGCAACAGGGAACGACTTTGTCTACCCCAGAAAAGGGGTGTCATATGTGGCCTGTGGGGTCCTTGAGAAGTTGGTGCACTTCTGTTGGGCATCGGAAACCAGTTCCACTCAGTTGACTGAGCCAGTCTTAGGGTTTATCATTGAAAGCTCCCTTTCTTCTAACCCTATTTTTCTAGTCCTAAGATTCTACTTGGGAAAATATGTATTGAATCCATTCATTTCTCTCATTTATTAAATATTTGAATAGATTAATGTATTTAACTGCCCATGTTCGAATTACTATCAGCTCTCAATGTCTGTTTTTACCCCCACTGCAAACATAGCGCTAGTTTCTGAAAATCATGAAATAGGTCATGTGATCCCCCCACCCCCAAGTAAAAACCTCTAGGCCCTGGGCTCAGATCCAAAACTCAGGGGTAGGCAAAAGTAGGTTTACAGTGGTAAGTACTTGAAACAGAGTTTATCCTTGTATTATTTATTTTTATGGCAACTATAAACCACCTTTTGCCCACTGTATTTATCACTTCCCACAGGGGCTTTAACGATCTGGCCCTGGCTGTCTTGATTTCACTGTCTTGATTTCCTGGCGCTGCAGTGACTCCAACTCTCTCCCACTCCTGGGCGGTCGCACCTGCCCTCCCCTCTTCCTGGCATGCCTTTCCCCTCTTTTCTGGTAAGCTTTCCATCAAGATCTCCTTTTCAATCTCAGGCAGGTTCCCCATTATACTCTCTGACATCCTAGTAGTATTTTTTCAGAGCACTGATTACAGCTGGGAGTTACATAAGCAAAGCTTTTGGAGTGAATGAGTTGTCTGTAGCCTACTCCTTCCTGTCATTCACCCTGGAGCCCCTTCCAGCTGAGCTCCCATTCACAGCTCCACTGAAAATGCCTTCAGGATTGTCGACCTTCATTTTGTTTAATTCACTGGTAGTTCTTTCTCCCTTCCTTGCTTGACTTCTTCTCAGTAACCCTCATCACAGTGGACCATTTCCTCTTCCAAACGCTATTTCTCCTTGAGTTTAGTCAGTTTAGGGTGGTCCTCCCTGGTGTGGGTGCTGAGATGGAAGGAGGAGCATAAGAGGCTTATTGGGGGAGGGGCTTGCCTGTGATAGAAGAAGAAGGGAGGAAGATCGGACAGGTCATCTTCAGACCAACATGTAATAGCTGTGAAAGGGAAGAGGGAGGAAAGCCCACACCATGGAGCAGTTCTGACAAAGTCCCTGGCCACCCTCCTGGGAGCTTTAGAGCAAGCCTGTTCGTTAGAGGCCTGCATTAGGCCCACTCGCCAGGCCGCAACTCCCCACCAGCGTGTTCGGTGCCCAGCTGGCGCCGCCTGGGAAAAGGGTGGCTTTGGCAGAAGCTGAGCAGATCCTGAGGTTGGTAACAGCTGGAGGTTGCCAGTGACCACCCTCCTTACAACTGAAGGGCCATTGGCTCCTTGGTGGGAGGTGCTAGCAGCAGACCTTTGTGGCTTGCCACAGTGACATTACACATTTCAGTTTCCCCTCGCCTCTCTATGCATTTTTGTCAGTTTCCCTTGCTTTCTTCTCCTTTGCTCAACCTCTTAAAATTAGAATGCACCTGGGTTTGGCCCTGGATGTCCCCTCATTTGACTTTGCCCCTCAAGCACATGGCTTTAAATATTGTCTCTGCCCAGCTCCTAGTTTGACCTCTCGCTTCTGCCTCTCCACTGGATTTCAGGCTTCTAAATCACAAAGCCTGCTGATAACTCCTCTTCAGGTGCCTAGTAGGTACCTTGCTTACACTACCAAAGTAGAACTCTTGGTTTTCTTTCTCGAATGTGCACCTCTCCTATATCCCATCATTTCAGTAAGTAATACAACACTCATCAATGCAGTTGTCCAGATCAGATGTGACAGGCATCTCAGTTTCTCTTTCCTTTACTCTTTCTAGTCCTATCTGTTGCATCTCTAAAGTGTAACCCATACATACCCATTTCTCCCCATCTCTACTGTAACGTATCTTGTCCAGGACATCATAACTTCTCATGTGGACTCTGCCATGGTCCCGCAGCTGGACTCCTGGGTGCCTGTTTGTCTTCACAGACGCCAGAATGAAAGTTCTGTGAGGGCAAGGGCTTGCCTGTCTGGTTTCCACTGCAACCACGGTGCCCAGAATAGCATCTGGAGTACAGTGGGCACATTAAGTGTTTGCTGAGTGAAGGAATGGGTGAGTGAATAAGTGTATCATTTCTCCAATTAGAATTTATGCTCTCTTCCTGTTTAAAATTCTCCAGTGGCTTACCCATTTAGAATAGGGTCTGGACTAGAAGACTCCACCTAACCTGGCTTCTGCCTGCTTCACTGGCCTTTTCTCAGATCACACCAGGTCCCAGCCACACCACCCTTCTCTCCATCTCTTACATCAAGCTCTTTCTTACTTGTGGCCTCTCTTCCTGGGAAGCTCTAAGGCAGGGTAGCCCCTTATCATTCAGATCTCGTCCCTGGCCATTAGATGTAATTTAGCACCCCTCTCCCAGCCTTAACCCCAGTGCTGTCCCGCAGTTTATTTTATTTCTTTATACCACTTAATTTTTCTAGCTATTTAGCCTTTAAACTTTATTTTGACATAGGGCATTAGAACAACTAGGTTCTTTATTATATATTTATTTAAAAGATTTTATTTATTATATTTATAGAGAGAGGAAAGAAGAGAGGCAGAGAGGGAGAAAGACTTCAATGTATGGTTGCCTTTCACCTGCCTCCAGCTACAGACCTGGCTGGAGACCTGGCTTGCAACCTGGTTATGTGCCCTGGCTGGGAATCGAACCAGCGACCTTTGGGTTTGCAGGCTGGTGCCTGTCCACTGTGCCACCAGCCAGGGCCTAGGTTCTTTATTTTTAATTGTCTGCCAGCTGTTGCTTGGTTTTAGCTCTACCTACCAAGCGGTCCTTTTGCACCTTCAAGTGTTATCTAATGTAAGGAACCAGAGGACTTGGACTAGAGCCTAGAAAGTGGAGTTGAGGTTCTGATCATTTTAGGAAAGGCCCTGGTGCTATGCCATAAGTATCGGGGACTTTTTTTCTGTAGCCTTAAGGACCCAACCCTCAGAGGATTCTCTTCAGCAGAGTGACATCAAATTTCTTTAGTGTGTGTGTATGTGTGTGTTTTGGGGGGCCCATCATTTTTATGCCAGGGGAAAGAGAAGCTAAAGACAGTGAGCTCAGTCACGGGTTAGTGCTAGAGTGCAGACAACAGGCAGTGATGGTCCAGCTCAGGGAACTGGGGAAGAGGTGTGAGGCCTGCTTCAAAATGGGTTTCACTGGAATTTATCATCTGATCAGATACTGATTCCGTGTTACACCCCGGGTTCTGGGGGATACCAGTGAGCAAGACAGCTCTCAGTTTAGTGGAGGAGAAAGACACTAACGAGCTCATAATTATGGTTTGTAATCAGTCCTTTGAATCAAATAGACAGCATCAGACAGCATGGCATCATGAAGCTGACGATAACCGTTAGAGGTCAGGGAAGACTTCTTCAAGGAGATGACGTTTTTGTTGAGAACAGAGACGCAGAGAGGAACAGCCTGGAGGTAAAAGGTGTTCTAGTCAGAAGGAACCGTGTGTGCGTGTGGACATGGGATGGAGAGGAGGGACTCAGTGATCAGTGAGACCCTCCTTGAGCAGCTGCCTGAAAGCGGGTTCTCCTAAGTGAGGCCGGGGAGGGGAGAAGGAGAGGCCAGCCTGAAGGGAAGGTACAACGTTTTGTTTTTGGCACATTCGGTTCTAGGTGCCTGTGGAAGAGCCCCACGCCTGATTGGTAGTTGGAAATGTTGCGTCACGTTTCAGGCAGGAGATAGGTGGGTAGTAAAGTGAGGCTGGAGAACCATGATATGGATGGCGGTCGAAGCCATAGGGCTGTGTATAATGTTCAGTCCCTGCAAACATCAGTTGTTAAAGGCAGTTCCGTGTGGTTCAGCCGGAGAGGCAGGGAAATTTTAGCTGAAGGGTGCACATCACCTTTGTATTTACAGCCAGGGAGTCACTGCTGGCCTTTCTGAATGCAGTTTCAGCAAGTGGCAGAGAGAAGCCCAGTGGCTGGAGGGCATGGAAGGGGCTCTGGGGCCCAAGCGAAGAGGCCCGAAGAGCTGGAAGGAAGCGAGTTAGCGACACAGGCCGAGGAGAGAGGGAGACGGAAGCAAATGATTTAACTATGAACATGTCAACATTTTTGACTTTTGCTTTGCCTGTTTTCAGGCCCTGCACCAGAGCATCGTCACTGTACTTCACAGCTCTGAGTGTAGCACTCCCACTATTCGTGGGACCGTGAGCGCCAGGGAGCTGCAGAGTCCCAGTGGAACCACACGTGGAAGCAGTCTTCCAGTAGTTCGTTAAGCCCTCGGCTGGAACGGTGCCCTACTTATGAATTGTAATAACTCACTGATGACTTGGCTGTGTATCGCATGGTTCTTAGTTTTATTAAAGGCCGGAATAAGTTGTGTGTGTTTTTTACATTAATGATTAAGATATCACATTTTGGGTAATTCACCTAATAATTAAATGCCATCAAATTAGTCACCTACGTGAAGTTGTTTGCAAGGCGCAGTGCTTGGTGCCAGGGGTGCCAAGACGTGCAAAACTAGACTCTGTCCTCAAGGAGGTCGCAGTTCATTGTGGGAGAGAAAAATGCGCCATGTGAGACACCACGTAATATAACAAGTTTTATGCAGGGCATGTGACATCATACTCAGCCCTATAGAAACAGAGAAAAAGCGACAAATTTAGCCTGGAGAAGCGAGCGGACGTGTCCACGGTGGGCCCTGACCTGACTCTGAGCTGTCTCTTTCACGTACTGTATTCTCATCCAAATAGCATATTTGAAGCTTTAATTTTCCTGACATTGTTATTAAGTTTTGTTCTCTAATTCCCAGGGTGTTTTCTCCAAACTCTGTGTTGAATCTTTAATTTCCCTGCTTAGTCTTAACTCTGATGTTGTTATTAAATTTTGTTCTCTAATTCCCAGTGTTTTCTCCAAATTGTGTGTTGCTTGAAAGAACATAGTAAAGAGACTTTGAATGAAGGAACTAGCAGATGAATCACAGAGCAAGGATGTGTGTCTGTTTTGTTCAGCACTTATTTCTAGCACTCAGAGCATTATTGTCAGTGGGGCCGTGAAGACTTTTGACTAAACGGAAGAAGTGAGGAAGGGAGAGAAGAAAGGAAGGAAAACGTGAAATATATTCACTTCTGGAAGAGAAGAGAAAGAGAAAGGACAGTAATCCATCTCTATTTAGAATAGCCCGAGATTTGATTATAGTCTGAAATTTGAATCTCAGTGTATTATCTTTTATCTGTTTTATTATTGTGAATAATCCAACATGGAATAGTTTTCTTTCTTAAAAGCTTTCAATAGACTGAGCACCCACAATGGAGCTTTTGTGATAGACAATAGCTTTCACAAACAAGCCCCCAAACAGTTTATAGTGCGTCCTGTTTAGAAGATCATCTCTACTTTGTCTTCATAGATTCTTCTCTTTGTATTTCTGTAACGATCCATTTTAATTTTGTTGACCTAGGATTTTCAGAGAAGGTACTTAAAAATTATTGGATTTTATTGTATCTCATGAATTCTTTAGAGGCCACACTTTTCTTCTTGGAAAAATACTTGCTTCTCAAGTACTTTTATCTGTTGAACACCTAAGATGATATGTAATTTCGTATAGATATGGATGTGATATGTCTAGAAACTCAAATAATCCTGATAACGTACATCTATCTCAGTGAAACTACTTTACAAGTTCATCTATTTAGTGAACTTGTGTAATTCTTTTCACTGCCCTGTTTTTAATTTTCTGCTCATCACATGTGAATCAGATTAATATAGTTTATTTAGAAGCTGCATTGCCAAACAGCCACGAAAAGCTTCTTTGCTTACATTTTGTTTTCTCCCCCTTCGTCTTTGGCCAGCAGCACAGCCGCTTTGGTGTCCCATCTGCTTAACACACGACAGTAATGGCCCATTTCCATTCATCTGGGTCAGAAAACAAGAAACCTTGAAGTCAGCCTGCATATTACCTGCCTTTGCTGCGGGTCCCGCCCAGTTAAGGACAGGGAACTTTTGTTTTACCCAGGAATTGATACAGTTAAGCCCATTACTGTACATTTATAATATCTTTTTGAAATGTCCCTTATTGAATTTTGAAGTTCTACAACTTTTAGAATATATTAGCATTCAATTAATTAAAGGAATGGCATGCTGCTACTCTCCTTCATTACTTCATCACTCTTCACGTTAAATTCTCATTAGCATACTGGTGATTTGTTTTGCCATTTGATGACTCTTGATTCAGTTTTTCTTTGAGAGTCTAAGTTGGTTTAGGGCTGATCCTACTTTTGGAAGTAAAAATAACTAAACTTTCTCCTGACTCTAGTTAATAAATTCATGAGTTAGAAAAATAACCTTTTTAACTCAAATTATCAAGTTTAAAAGTAGTACTATTTTTATTTATTTTTATGCATCTTATCTCATTCCTGCAAAGCAGCTCAAAATAATAATAGTAATACACATTATAAACAATAAAGCATCCAAGACCACGGAAAAGTAAGGATAAGGGATAAGGTTAGTTCACAAAAACTTATTAGGAGCAGGTTTGGCTACTCAGCGGGTAAAGCTAAGTTGTAGACTCAGTTCTATACTTGCCAACGACCAGACAAAGATGCAGACAGGCTCAGTTAAGAGTCCCAGGATCCCCAAGACAAAAAGAGCTTTTCCTTTCAAAGAGTGTAAAAGATAAATGTTTCCCAGGGGCCCTCGCAGAGAGCGCACTGGTTGATGTAGGCAGTATCCTTGAAATAAGCCCAGCAGTACGTTTATAGTACATGGGTGTTTACAGTGGACAAGGCACGGTGCTAAATGCTTTATGTGTATTTTCTCGATCAATTCCTAAAACTATTTTCAGATTAGGAAACAGGACCTGAGAGGTTGACTTGTCCACATTCATGGTAAGTGGGGAGAGAAGATTTAAAAACAAATCTGACTCCGTTATCCTCGCCCTTCATTATTTTTCTGTACTCTATTCATGTTAGTATGTTTTTGTTGCACCCTTCGGTGTAACTCATTCTGGGAGGAGATTGATGCAATGCAGCCAGCTCTCTGACGGGCTTACTTGGGCCAGGTTGCGGGGGCGGGGTGGATTGAGGTGATCTAGAACCGTGTCCTTAATCTTTGTTGGATCTCTTTGGTGAAGGAGGACAAGGTACAGACTTGTTCTTCAAGGGTGCGCATACGGACCGTTAGCGGCCACACAGGCCCCCGCAGAAGCGGGCCGGCGGTTTTGGGCTGGGCAGCGGATGCCAAGGCAGTCAACGCTGGTCAACGCGCAGTGTGCTAACCGGGAGCAGATTCTTCCGCATTAACTATAGGTTCAGTACTAGGTGGCTTGTCCCTTCTTCAGCGTAAGCCAGGGGTATTTCACTAGATTCGAAAGCCCAGATACCGCAAGGCTTTAGACTGTTCCTGGGGGTAGGGGACATATAAGAAAGCATTTAGTCATTTGTTTCAATTTGCTAGGATACTTGACCTTTGACGTTTTCACTAAATTATAGGATGGGCCATTTTAGCAGTTGTATTTTGATCCCTGTTTCTCCTGGATTAAATTCGATTTGTTGTGCTGACCACTTTATTCAGTCTCATTGAGTTTTGGGGTAGGTGAAAGCCAAGCTTGAAGTCAGACCTTTAGTATTTTAGGGAGACGTAGTAAATGTCCTTTGTAAACTAGACTGACAATACTGTGAACAGTACTTTTCAAAGCCCCTAGGAGACATCTAGCAATATATCTAAGAATACCCTTCTTATTTAGTAGTGTCTGGCCCAGTTTTATTTTTTTTCAGTTAACTTATTGTTCTATTCCATTGTCCCATTTCCCCCCATTGTTCTCCCCTGCCCTGCTCATCCCATCCCCTCTCCCACAGCCAGTCCCCACGTGGTCCATGTCCATAGGTCACGTATACGAGCTCCTTGACTAAACTCTTGCCCTTCTACCCCTCCCCTCTGCTCACTGTTCCTTGCCTCTATGCCTCTGATTCTATTTAGCTTGCTTGTTTTGTTCATTAGTTTCTTGGATCAGGTGAGATCGCATGGTGGTTCTTTTCCCACCTGGCTTATTTCACTAAGCATGATACTTTCCAGTTCCATCCACGCTGTTGCAATAGGTAGGAGTTCCTTCTTTCTTTATGCTGTGTATTGTTCCATTGTGTAAATGTACCACAGCTTTTTGATCCATTCATCCACTGATGGGCACTTAGACTGTTTCCAGCACTTGGCTATTGTAAATAGCGCTGCTATGAACATAGCAGTGCATAGGTTCTTTTGAATTTGTGTTTCAGGATTCTTTGGATATAATCCTAGCAGCAGAATTGCTGGATCAAAAGGGAGCCCAGAAATAAACCCAGGTCTTTGTGGTCAATTAATATTTGACAAAGATGGAAGGAGCATAAAATGGAGTGAAAATAGCCTCTTCGACAAGTGGTGTTGGGAGAACTGGACAGGGTCATGCAAAAAAAATGAATAGACCACCAACTTACACCATACGCCAGGATAAACTCAACATGGGTAAAAGACTTAAACACAAGCTATGTCACCATTAATGTCCTCGAGGAAAACATAGGCAGTAAAATTTCAGATATCCCACACAGCAATATTTTCACTGATGGTTCTCCTAGGGCAAAGGAAATAAAGGAACAAATAAACAAACGGCCCAATTTTGTACAAAGATTCACAACCAGAGGTCTATACCCAACTACCCTGTGGGTGTTCAGACCTCTCTACAACCAGGCTGACTTGGATCAGAACTGTAACTCAGCCACTAACTTGTGGTCATGGACAAATTATATACCGCACCCCAAACATGAGAATGATAAAGGTACTTACCTCAATAACGAGTGTAAAATGAGATAAGATGTGTAAAGTCCTTGGCATGGTGCTGGTGTAATACAGACTTAATACATGTTTAGCTTTTATGAATATTATGACACTTAGTGGTAATGCTGCAGAAAGGGACATCTCTCGGTTGTCTCTGTGTAACGGTAAGGCACTCGGGCTGGAGAGCATTTGGAGGGTGTGCCGAGTCTCGGCATCGGTTTCCAGCATGGGCTGTCCTGGTGTGTAACTCTTGTGGTCCCCAGGGTGCCTTTTCCCAGCGACCTGCTCTGTTAACCTGGGAATTCATACGTAGCCCATGGGCAAGGTGTTATACTATGGGCGGTGAGTTTTAAAACTTTTCCTGGGTTCAACTATTTTATTTCCCTGTTTGAACTTTGTGCATCAACTACTGCTGATTCTTCTACATGTATTTTCTTCCCCCTTCAACACATCAACACAGGAAATGTATTCCTGCAATGTTTTCAAGGGCGTCTAACAGGGCGTATTCAGGGGGAAATGGCTGCTGACGAACAGATATGGCTCAGGCCTGGAGTACGGTGTAATGGGACAGGGGACAGAGACAGGTGATTACAGTAAAGGAAATCCCTTATCCTTATGCCCTTTTCGGGGTGTTTTTGCATCGATTGTCTTCATTGGAAGAGAAACATTGGCAACTATTTCATTGAATAGTAAGGATAACATGTCTGCAACCTGATGTATTTTATAACAGTGAGATTTTTCAGTCACTGCTTATCTCTAAAAGATGCAAAATACAAATAATATTCAACTTTATTTTTCATTAGTTTTATAGATACTGAAATTTTGCCATAGTTTTTCTCAAGTAAAAGTATTACTTGACCCATCAATATTTTTTAGCATCCAAAATCATGACCGTATCTGTTTTCATGAATTCTATGGATGATTATGGAACGTGAGTAGGCAGTAGGTACAGTATTAGTCGATTATTCTACTTCCCTGAGTATTGACATTTATAACTTAACCCCTTTTTAAAAAGATTTTATTTATTTACTTTTTTTAGAGAGAGGGGAAGGGAGGGAAGAGGAAAAGAGAGAAACATCAGTGTATGGGAGATACATTGATCGGTTGGTTGCCTCTCGCATGCCCTGAGGACCTGGCCCGCAACCCAGGCAGGTGCCCTGATTGGGAATTGAACCAGTGACCCTTTGGTTCACAGGCCGGCACTCAATCCACTAAGCCACACCAGCCAGAGCTACTTACCATTTTGTGCCTTAATTTTCCTTTGTAAAATAGAGATGATAATAGTATCCTCCTAATAGAGTTGTGACGATTAAATAATGAAGTGCTTAGAAATTTTTGTTATAAGCATGTAAATGTTAGCTACTGTGACTATTAGTTCAAATCTTAGCTTCTATTCAGACTATCAGTTCAGTATTCAGAATTCATTATCAAACACACTTTGGCATTCATAGTTTCTGGATATAATCCTTGAAGTACAAGAGTTCTGTTTTCGATGAATTTGTTAAAGCTATTGAAAAGGTTCACTATCTTTAGTGTAAACTTCTAAAGTAACATTGACTTCATTGCTTAAGTCTACAACTTGATTAAGCATTGTTTAACTTTTAAGTCAGGAAAAACCATCCATTCTCTTTCAAAAGAGGAATATTTATCTCATTTTCAAATTTGCACTGAATCACTCCTTGGCATGTACAATTTTATCTTTCAGAATCTGTTTTGCAGATGTGGAGTCTGCTGCTTTTTAAAACTTGGTTGGTTGAGTGAAAGTTTCATATATGTATTGCATTTCGGAGGCATTAAAGAAATAAAAAATAATGGATGTAACCCTGGAGAACAATGGCTCCATACTTCAGTGTCTTGTGGGAAAGCCTGCCAGTACCTGCCAATACCCAGGGTGAAGCTGGTCCAGAAACACTGTTGAGCCTGGCAGCCCCTGGTGAAGGGTGGGTGAGGCCGATTTCTGCAAGATTTGTCATACCCACTTTACCCTGTGCTGGCTGCCCTGACCTCTCTCCTGCTCCCTGTGTCTCCTCGTGTCCACCTCCACCCACTGTGCTCTGTCTAGCTCTTGTTGGGAGGTAGTAATCACCTCTCAACATAAATTAAACAGTCCTCTGTACTTACAGACGCATCACATCTTTCTCCAGATTTTAAGGCCAGATTCACATATGATTTCTTATCTTGATACATGTTGTAGGAGGAATGACACTGAGTTACTAGTGCCCCGGGTGGATTCCTTGTGAATGTCCTGCCCCCTGACCCAGCATTCATAGAAATGTAGTTGGAGAATTGGTAGAATTCTTCTGTTCTCAGTGCCCTGTCCAGAGAGTGATGTCTGTCAGTGACCCCTTCATGTTCATTCCCAGTTGGTCAGAAATACATTCTATTAGAAGCACTGAACCTGTACTTCAGTTTCACCTTCTGTCATCTTAAATGCTCCATTTTTGTTATTAGCAGCATCATTCTTTTTTGTCCAGGTCATTTGTCAGGGACACTGTCTTCAGGCCTTCTTGGTTCCATACTCTGCAGCCACAGGTCAAGCCTTTTGACTGGCACACCGGTCCAGACCAATTTGGGGGTGCACCGCTGGTCCAGGAGGGGGCTTCAGCCTTGCCCTTTACGATTCCAGACTGCTTATCGTTGTTGACCCTCTGTGGCTTCCCAGAGTTCACAGAGCACTGCCCATTCCCTCGGGTTTGAAAGGCCCTTCCCAGTCTAGTCCCAGCCTGTCTCCATCCTCACTCATCCCAAGACATGTCGTGTGCACACCACTCCTGCCGCTGCAAACACACTCTCTGTCAGCCTGTTCACCACCCCTTCCAAGGCCTTCGCTCACGTATTCCTTCTGCCATGAACCCAGTCCTTCAAATCTACCCCACGACCCCTTCTTCCCACTTAGCCAAATGGAATGTTATATCCTGTTCTTAGCCTGCCTTCCTTAGTTCCATTCCTTTGCATCCTAGCCGGGCTTTATGGGATTCTTATCTCTATTTAGCATTTTATTTATGCAGCAGCACCTGTCCTCTCTTCCTCACTCCCTACTCCTGATTCCCTGGCGTTCTGGCTTGTGTCCGTCATTCTACTGAAACCACTTTCGCAGACCTCAGGCCTTTCATTCACCTTACTCAGTATCTCTTTGGAGTGACACGCTTGCTTATACCTTCCTTTCAAACTTTCTCCTTTGGCTTTCTTAACACTGCCCTTCCCTGCTTCTCATAACCCTTTCTTGCCTCCAATCTCACTCCTTCCCTTTTTGCTACCTGTTCCTTAAGTTTCATGGGAGTGCGCCTTCTGCAGTTCCCACAGCTGGTATCACTGTCTACCTTCTTTTAAAAAAATTACATTTTATTAATTATGCTGTTGGAGTTACCCAATTTTTCCCCCGTTGCGCCCCTCCACCCCTTCCCTCCAGCAATCCCATCCCCTTTCATTCATGTCCTTGGGTCGTGTCTGTATGTTCTTTGGCTTCTCCCTTTCCTATACTATTCTTAACATCCCCCAGTCTATTTTGTACCTACCAATTATGCTTAATCCTTGCACCATTTCCCAGTTTTCTCCCTCCCCCTCCCCATTGATAACCCTCCAGATGATCCCAAACCTACGATTCTGTTCCTGTTCTGGTAGTTTGCTTAGTTTACTTCGCTTTTATATTTCAGATTCTGTTGTTGATAGTTGTGAGTTTATTGTCATTTTAATATTCATAGTTTTTTTATCTCCTTTTTCTTAAATAAGTCCCTTTAACATTTCATACAATAGTGGCTTGGGGATGATGAGCTCCTTTGGCTTTACCTTGCCTGGGAAGCACTTTATCTGCCCTTCCGTTCTGAATGATTCTTTGCTGGATAGAGTAATCTTGGTTGTAGGTCTTTTTATCACTTTGAATATTTCTTGCCAGTCCCTTCTTGCCTACAAAGTTTCTTTTGAGAAATCAGCTGATAGTATTATAGGAACCCCTTTGTAGGTAGCTCTCCTCTTTTCTCTTGATGCTTTTACAGTTCTCTAACTGTTGGCATTTTAATTATGATGTGTCTTGGTGTGGTCCTCTTTCAATCTAGCTTATTTGGGACTCTCTGTGCTTCCTGGATTTATATGTCTATTTCCTTTACCAAATTTGGGGCATTTTCCTTCATTATTTTTTCCACATAAATTTTCAGGTTCTCACTCTTCCTCTTCTCTTTGTGACATCCCTATGATTTGGATGTTGGCACATTTTAAGTTGTCCCAGAGGTTCCTAAGTCTTTCCTCTTTGACTTCAATTCTCATTTCCTCATTCTATAATGGTTAACTGTATATGTCTTCCCTATGTTCCAATCATTGATTTGAACCCCAGCTCCCTTCCCTTCACCGTTAGTTTTGTGTAGATTTTCCTTCATTTCATTTAGCATAACATTCACTTCTTCCTTTATGTGTTTGCTGTACTCAAACACATCTGTCAAGTCTGTGAGCATCATTATCACTAGTGTTTTGAACTCTGTGTCTGTCAGGCTGGCTGTCTCCTTGTTGCTTAGTTCTCCCACTGGAACCTTGATCTGTTCCATGTTTTGGGCCATACTTCTCTGACTCCTGAACTTGACGGGCTCCTGTGTTTGCCTCTGTTTCTCAGGTAGAGCTGTTGCACCTGTTATGTTGTAGGGGGCAGAGCCGTAGGTATTTGTCAGTGTGAGGGGATCTGTTTCACTGCATTGTGGCACCCTACACAGGGGAGGGGTCTAAGAGGGAACAGTGCTGTTTGCTCAGCACTTGCCTGTTTTCCAGGCACCTCTCCTGCTTCCCGTCTGGGACTGGTGCCTCCCTAGCTGTTGCCCTGGCCATGGCTTTATTTTCACCCCCCACCCCACCCCCCTGGCGCTGAACCTTCAGCTGTTCATCCTGGTCTGAGGCTGGGATTGCTCCCCAGGTGTCCCGCCCAACTTTTATAATGTGTGGCTGCACTTTCTGCCAGCCGGTCACAGCCAGTCTGTGCTGCTGCCACTGCTGCACAGGGTCCTCTCTGCCCCTTCTCACCCCTCCTACCTGTCTGGATGAGTATTGCTTCTCTGTCTTTGTTGGACTTCCATGCAGTTCAATATTCCGGTAGTTCTGGTTGTTTATAATTTTGAGGTAGTTTCAGTTCTTCTGTAGTTGTGGAGGGCAGTGAAGCATGTCTGCCTATTGCCTCCATCTTGGCGGGAAGCCCTGCCTTCCTTCTAATAATTGCCAATTGGATTCCTTTCGCCTACACCACCGATCCCTCACCTGACTCTCACGTGAGCATCTCTCTTACCTCCTTTGATGTTCCCTTCCACCACACCTCCCAAAGCTCTGCCTTGCTGAGTGAAGAGCACCGTTTCCCTAGCCCTCAAAGTTGGTTTTCTTTTAAACCTTACCCCCCTTATCGCCTTAGCCTGGGTCTTGATCGTATTTCACCTGGGCTGTTCAGTCTGCAGACTTGTCCCCGGCAAGCAGTCTTCCCAAGCGGTTTTCTAAAATGCAGGTCTGATCAGGTTGCTTAATCCCTTCAGCGATGTTACACCTCCATCCGCCTCCCACTTAGCACCGGCACCTCATCCTCTTACTGAAGCAAAATACACTAGAATACGCTGTGCTTTTGCAGGCCTCCTGATCTTTGTATCTTCTACACCAATTCTAGGATTCACCCCTGTCCCCTGTGTCTGTGAGGGCCACCTGTAGACTCTCAGCTCCTCCCAAAATAAACACATCTATGGCGTTCGTTCCAGATCTTTCCAACCTTTTTCTTCTCTCAGGCAGTTGCCTCATGATATGATGACATTTCCCCCCAGTGTTTCTCTGGCATAAAATTGTATGGTTGGAGAAGAGGCACTTTTGCATCCCTGGGTATCTACCAAGAGCCCTCACTATAGAAGATATTTAAAATAGATTTGTTGAATCATGGCCCTATCTATGGCTTACTGCTTTTGCATTATTTCCACCAGCCAAGCTGTGGTCTCCATGAGGGCAGAGGCCCTGTCCTAGGCAACCCTGTTCTTTGGAGCTGGGAGCAGCGCTCATGCTTTTCAAAAGGGGATTGGAGCCAATTATTTTGAAGAACATTTTAGGAGAAATCAAGAGTAGAGCAGTACTGAAAGACAGACAGGTAATGATGTATATTACAAATATATTTTTAATTATATATACATATAGGATTTTAAATTTATTAAGAGCTTATGTGTACAAAACTGTTAGATATGGAGAGAATAAAAGAAGTCAAAGTAGGTATCTGTTTGGATGGTTTTAATTTGACATTGTAGAAGGTGTGTGAAGGCCTCCATTTTTTAAATGCTTGTAAAGCATTTTATCTGTAAGTCTGAGCATAAGGTTCTCAGCATCTACCTGTGGGTGTTTTTTTTTTTAAATGTTCTACTACGTTTCTTGTGAGCTTTATGATAGATTAAAAGAAAAGGTTTTTAGAGGGGGGAAAGGAACCTACTGCCTCAACATACTTGGTTCCACTTATTTAGATGTAGGTATGAATGTATAATACTCCTTTAAGCGGTTGAACATTGGTCATGTGGTATAGAGTTTTAATTTAATGCTTATAGGAATCTGTTGGGTACTTCATCTGCAGTGGTCCAGCAGGTAACTTGGACCAGCATTCTATGTAATTGAGGATTCTTTACTTCTTAATCTGCATACGGGACCCTGATCTCACTTGTGTGATTTGATGAAATAAAAAATTTAAAAAGTGTTTCATAAAGAGCTTTAGGGTTATTTGGTTTATGGAAGCAGGGAGTAATTTTTGTCTAATAAGAATATCGTGCCCTGGCTGGTAGCACAGTGGATAAGGCACCGGCCTGCGAACCCAAAGGTTGCAGGTTCGATTCCCCAGCCAGGGCACATAACCAGGTTGCAAGCCAGGTCTCCAGTCAGGTCTGTGGCTGGAGGCAGGTGAAAAGCAACCATACACAGATGTCTCTCTCCCTCTCTGCCTCTCTCTCTTCCCCTCTCTCTAATAATAAATAAAAAATTAAAAAAAAAAAGAATATTGTTATATAGTTTAAATTAAGAATCTCTTCTAATTTCATTTGATGAACTTCTTTATCTGTTTCCCTGAAGTCCTCAAAAATGTTTGATTACTGACATTCATTCTAGGAATTTAATGGACTTTCAGCTGTATAGATTCCAGCTGAAACTAGAAGAGGGTGGAGCAATTAAATGATTTTTAGTATACTTTTCAAGTCGTGAAACCACCACAACCATCTAATTTATAACATTTTCATCACCCTAAAAGGAAGCCATGTTCAGTCTTTCCCCATTCCTGCCCCTGTGCAAGGCAACCACTAACCTGCTTTCTGTTGCATATTTGCCTTCTGTGAGCATTAGATAAATGGGATCATACAATATAGGACCTTTTGTGTCTACCTTCTTTAACTTGGCGTAATGTATTTGGAGGTTTTCCATGTTGTAGGAGCAGGGGGTTGAATAGTAGCTCCCCATCAAATTCCTGGAACCTGTGAGTGTTATCTTACTTGGGAAGGGGATCTTTGTAGAGGGAATTGTAAGGATCTTAAAATGAGATTGCCCTGGATTAACCAGGTGGACCCTAGTCCAATGCAAGCATTCTTATAGGAGATAGAGAAAGAGACACACAGAGGGGAAGGCCATGCCAAAACAGAGGCAGAGATTGGAACGATGTGATTATAGCCGAGGAAGCCATCAATGCTGACAGGCTCCAGAACGCAAGGGAGACCAGGAAGGTTCTCCCCTAGAGTCCCCAAAGCTGTGGAGGAATGTTTCTGTTGTTTTAAGCCCCCAGTGTGTAATTATTTGTTATGGCAGCTTCAGTCATACACTCGTGTATGTCTGTCACTTTTTTATTGACAGTTTTCCATTGTATAGCAGTTTCATATTTGTTTATCCGTTTATCAGTCAATGTCCATTGGGGCTGTTTCTAGTTATTGACTATTATATATAATGTATCTCTGAACTTCATGTTAAAGTTGTGGCATAGGGAAATTCTTCAGTTCTCTTGAGCAGATACCTTGGAGTGGAATTGCTAAGTCATGTGGTGAATCTCTTTTACAAAACTGCCAAACTGTTTCCAAAGTGGATCTACCATTGCACATTCCTACCAATGATGCATGAAGGGTTCAATTTCTTTACTTCCTCTCCAGCACTTACTATTGTCTGTTTTGTTTTGTTTTTAAGATATTTATTATTTTTAGAGAGAGGGGAAGGGAGAGAGGCAGAGATGGAGAGAGATATCAATGTGTGGTTGCCTTTCACCTGCCTTCGGCTACGGACCTGGCTGGAGACCTGGCTTGCAACCTGGTTATGTGCCCTGGCTGGGAATTGAACCAGTGGCCTTTGGGTTTGCAGGCTGGCGCTTATCCACTGTGCTACCAGCCAGGGCTTCTCTGTCTTTTTGATTATAGCTATCTAGTTAGGTATGAAGTGGTATCTGTTGTAATTTTGATTTGCATTTATTTTCTTAATAACAATGTCAAGCATCTCTCCACAGGCTTTTTGGGCATTTGCATACATTCCTTTTTTAATTTTTAAATATTTTATTTATTTATTTTTTAGAGAGAGGGAAAAGAAGGGGTAAAGATAGGGAGAGAAACATCAATGTATAGTTGCTTCTTGCTCACTCCCAACTGGGCACCTGGCATGCAACCCAGGCATGTGTCCTGACAGGGAATTGAACCAGCGACTCTTTGGTTTGCAGGCTAGCACTCAACTCACTGAGCCACACCAGCCAGGACTGCATACATTCTTCAGTGAAACATGTATTTAAATCTTTTGCCCATTTAAAAAATTGGGTCACTTAGCTTTATTAACTTGTAAAAGTTTTTTAGATATTCTAGACACCATCTGTTATCATATGTATAATTTATAAATATTTTCCCAAGTCTATGTCTTGTCTTTAAACAAAATTTTAAATTTTGACAATGTCCAATAGATCTTTTTTTTCTTTTTATCATTTGTGCTTTTGGTATTTAAGAAGTCATTCCCTAAATTTAAGAGTTTTACACTTATGTCTATAATAAATTTTAAGTTAATTTTTTAAAATTATTTTATTATTTTTTAGAAAGAGGGGAAGAGAGAGAGGCAGAGAGGGAGAGAGACATCAATGTATGGTTGCTTTTATCACCTGCTTCCAGCCACAGACCTGCCTGGAGACCTGGCTTGCAACCTAGTTATGTTGCCCCGGCTGGGAATTGAACCTGGGACCTTTGGGTTCACAGGCCGGCACCTTATCCACTGTGCTACCAGCCAGGGTTAAGTTAATTTTTATATGATATGAAATAAAAGTCAGTCCACATTCACCTTTTTGCATATGGATAACAAGTTGTCTCAGTATCATTTTTTGAAAAGACCAGTCTTTTTCCATTGAATTGTTTTTGGCATCTTTGTTGAAAATCAGTTGCCCATAAATATAGGAGTGTGTTTATTTACTGCAGTATTCATTCCCTACTTTGATGTTAGATTTCATATGGCCTAATTTTAATCATTGTAAGTATAAAACGTTCATACAGAATTTTTCTCTCAAGTGTAATTGCATTCTTACCACAATTACCCTGTGTGTGTGTGTATGTAAATTACGAGTGTTTGTGAAGATTATCGTGAGTTTATCTCAAAGCTAGAACATTCCCCCCATTTCTATGGAACCTTAACACCTTAATATTTGGGCAGTTTTGAAAAGAAGGTGATTCTTGTTGGATTCGTTCTGCCAAGAGAGCCAGTGAGTTTCAGACTGTTCCCATCACTCAAGTTGCTTGTCTTGTCTTTCAAGAAAAAAATTAAACTAAGATCTCTTAAGTGATTTCCATGCAAAATGAACGCTTCCCTTGACTTCTGCCAAATGCTGTGATGCATTTATGCAGCAGATGCCGTAAAGTTTAAAGCTTGTGTCTGGAAAGAATTCAGAATTTTAAGACAATGTATTTGTGCCTGGGGCAATGTAATGACCCCACCGGAGTGTTTTTCTTGTCTTCTGGGTATTTTCACTGTGTTTCCAGAAAGGCCCAGGCGGATACTTCTTCTATTTTTAAATCTTTTTAATGAAACACAAGTTTAATTTTACAAGACTAGATTTCACTTCAAGTTTCAAAATATGTGTTCTTCAGCATAAAATGTTTTGACACGTATCTAACGGCTTTGTACTTGAGCAACCATTTTCCAAGACACAGATTCATGGCATCAGATCCATGAAACCACAGTTAGTCACCATCAGATTCTGGGTAAATTTATATCTCATACATTTATATGCTAGGTTAGTTGCTTTTCCCCCTTCTGTTATTTTGATCACTAGCTCAAGCTGTTAATACACCACTGAAATAAATGGAACAGACTTAGTTGTTGGGTTTATTCGCTTTAATGTTTTATTTATGGTCTGAGAGGGAGAGCAGAAAGGAACTAGTATTTATTGAGTGCCTCCTGCGCCCCAAGCACTGTTCTAGACACGGTTACATCTTGACCTCATTTAATCCTCACAGCTCCTCGTTGTGGTAGTGTTGTCCCGGTTGAAGAACTTGAAACAAGCCAGATAATGACCATGATACTTGTGTGCAGCCTTTCCTATTGTCATTCTAAAGTATCATCTAACTTTTGGAAAGGTTCAGTTATGAAAAAGGAGAAACTGTCATAATTTGTCTATACCATTGCAGAGCCAAGTTAGGAAAGGCCCACAGGGTACTTCTCAGGATTCTAAGCGTATGAACTGGGAAGCACAGTGAAGAGATAGGAGACAGGTAAGCTGCGTAGAATACATTCAGCAAGGGGCCAGGTCTTTTTGTTTTTAATATATTTATTAATTGTTTTAGAAAGGAGAAGGGAGGGGGAAAGAGAGGGAGAGAAACATTAATATGCAAGATATACATCAATCGGTGACCTCTTACATGTCCCCAACTGGGGAGCTGGCCCACAACCCAGGCATGTACACTGACTGGGAATTGAACTGAGGACCTTTCGGTTTACCAGGCCAGTGCTCAGTCCGCTGAGCCACACCAGCCAGGGTGCAGTAAGGTTTATAATGCTCAGATACAAATGTGCCAAAATCATGGATATTTATATGAAAAAAAGAATCTTGACTTCATGCCACATATAAAGACTAATTCAAACAGATTAACTTTCAAGTTTTATAACTTAAAACTATAAAACTTTCAGAAGTAAACATAGGAGAATTTCTGTGATCTTGGGTTAGGCAAAAGTTTCTTAGCTATAATACAAAAATTGTTGATAATTAGGACTTCAACATTTTCAGTATCTGCTATTAAGTGGTATTTTTAAAATGAAAGGCAAGCTCAGACTTGAGAAATATTTGCCAAGCACATATCTAATAAAGAACTTGTACCTAGCTCTGGCTGGTGTGGTTCGGCTGCTTGGGCATCGCCCCGCAAAGCAGAAGGTTGCAGGTTCGATTCCCGGGGAGCAGGTTTGGTCCCCAGTTGGGCGATGTGGTGTGCAAGAGGCAGCTGATCGATATTTGTCTCCCTCTCTTTCTCCCTCCCTTCCCCTCTCTCTAAAAAATAAGTAAATAAAATTTAAAAAGAACTTTTGTCTTGAATGACTAAAGAACATTTAACATACAATAGTAAGAAAATAAACAACTGAATATTTTAAAACAGGCAGAAGATTTGAAGGCATATTTTACCAATGAAGAAAAATAGCTAGTAGCTGGTGGATGGAAAGATCCTCAGCATCATGAGACATTTAGGGTAAATTAAAAGCACAATACCAATACGCACCTGTTAGAATGGCTTAAAAATGCCAAGTGCTGTCAAGGATTGGAGCAGTTGAAACTGTTGTACATTGCTGGGGGAATGCAGGATAGAACAGGCACTTGGGAAACAGTTGTTAGTTTCTCATGTTAAAACATAGACTTCCCAGATGACCAGCCATCCCATTTCACTCTGTGCAGCCTTAATGTTGGGCACTGGGTTTGACATCTCCAGAAACTCAAATTTGGTAATGCCAAACCATGGATTGATTTCCCAAGTGAAGCTTAGGGGGAAGCCATGCTAAAATTATTTTAACAAAACATTCTTCATTTGGAATACATCATCAATATTTGACAGCAAATGCTGGCTATTTGAAGTATTTACATTTAAAAATCAGTCATGTTTCATTGCACGTTGGTTATACCTCAAAGTTGATTCATAAAATGCTTTGATAGGCAGTGAATTTCATTCATTTAACGCACATTTTTTGATGACTCAGTATGTTATATTCAGGCGAGGGTGCAGACCCTAGGCATACAAAGCTTAAAAAGGAAAAGAAAAAGACAGAGCCCTTGTCCTTAAGGAGCTCATTCTTTAGAAGGAAGAGAAGTCATATCTGTAATTAAATTTATAATTGGTGTTAACCATCAATATGGGAGTTAGAATATGGAAAGCTGGCCAAGCTCCCTAGCTGTGTTCTTTTTCAAAGTTGTGTAGGCTGTTCTAAGTTATATGCATTTCCATGTAAGTTTTAGAATCAGTTTTCCCAATTTTTGTATTTGGGAAGATTATATTAATCTGAAGATTTGTTGGGGGAGAATTGAAATCTTAACAACATTGATTCTTCTGATCCGTAAATAAAGTATATCTTTTCATTTATGTAGATCTTTCATTTCTCTAAGAAATGTTTTATGGTGTTCACTGTGCAACTAGTGTACATTATCTTGTCAGGGTCCATGTTTATTTGTGCTGCTAAAAATGGTATGATTTTCATAATTTCAACATCCAGTTTATTGTTTGCTGATAGAAATAAAATTGATTCCTGATTATTGACTGTGTGTTCTGTGACCTTGCCAAACTCACTAGTACTAATCAAATTTTTGTAGGTTCTTGGGATTTTCTTTTTTTTTTTTTTTTGGTTCTTGGGATTTTCTATGTAGATGAATTTGTGGTCTCTTAATACAGTTTTATGTATTTTTTCCAGCCTTTAATTTCTTTCAGTTGCTCTGTGCACTGGCTAGCAGCTCCTGTATAAAGAAGTGGTGAATATATGAATACAGTAAATAGGCCTTCAGTGGTCAGGGGGAGGGGGGTTGAGGGAAGAGGGGAGGCAGAGGCAAGGAAGGGGAGCAGCTTAGACAAGAACCTAGTATAAAGGAACCATGGACATGGACAACAGGTGGGATTGACTTTGGGGGGAATGGGTGGGTGGGGAGGAGGACAGAGGGGAGCAAAAAGGGGATGGATGTAACACAACAACAATAAAATTTAAAAAGAAATAAAAAAAAGAAGAAGTGGTGAGAGGTACCATTGCCTTTTACTGAGTGAGAGTATGAGAACTTGGGGCTAACAGCTCCTTCCCAGGAGGCGGGCATCTTCACGGGGCCCTCAAGCAGGGCATCATTCTTTGTGATGGCCTCGTTTTTCAGTGTGTTTTCTAGGGCGTGTTCTGTAACAATGCATTAACACATACAGGTGATTTAGAAATTAATTGTGTGTGTATAGGGAGAATGTATGGTCAATAGTTTTTTGTTTTTTTTTTTAAAGATTTTATTATTTCCATAGAGAGAGGCAGAGAGGGAGAGAAACATCAATGTATGGTTGCCCTTCACCTGCCTCCAGCCACGGACCTGGCCTGGAGACCTGGCTTGCAACCTGGTTATGTTGCCCTGGCTGGGGAATCGAACCAGCGACCTTTGGGTTCGCAGGCCGGCACCTTATCCACTGCGCTACCAGCCAGGGCTTGGTCAATAGTTTTTGTGGCCAGAGAGTCAGAACTGTTTGGCCACTGCTGCTCAGACCTCAAAACTGATAGATTTGAGGTAGAATTTGCCATTTGCTTTCGATTTGACAGCTCTCACTTCATTTCAGCGAGTAACCTCATTTGTACCTGGAGAATGTTTTACAGTGCACATTTTATTTTTAAAACATTATTAAATTTATAATACTTAAAAGTCGAAGCCGTCTTAATGGGCTTTTTTTTTTTTGTATTTTACACTCCTTTTGTTTTGGTTCACGAAAATCTCCTTATTCCTTTTAGGACTGTGAGGATATGGGAAGTTGAAAATCCGAAGAAGCAAAAGAGCGTGTTTAAACCGCGGACGGTGCAGGGGAAGAAAGTGATCCCCACCACGTGCACGTACAGCCGAGATGGGGGCCTCATCGCCGCGGCCTGCCAGAACGGCAGCATCCAGATCTGGGACCGAAACCTGACGGTAAGTCCACCGCATCGACGTCCGTTTTTCTAAGAAAGAAACCACCACACATAGGAGACGAACAGGTTTAAGTATGGCGAAGGGTAGTTTCCTAAGTTTATCCCTAATTTAAACCGCAGTGTTAATGGACAAAATGTTGGAGCCTTTGCGTTAAACTGCATTTCAGCAAACATCCCAGGTTAGCATTTCCAGTGCATATTAGATTTTGTTTTTAAAATAAATTAGGTCTTCCAAAGGTCACTGGTTCGATTCCCAGTCAGGGCGCATAACCCAGTTGCAAGCCAGGTCTCCAGCCAGGTCCGTAGCTGGAGGCAGGTGAAAGGCAACCATACATTGATGGTTCTCTCCCTCTCTGCCTCCCTCCCTTCCCCTCTCTCTAGGAATAATGGGTGGAGTATTAAAAAAATAATAATAAATAAGTAAATTCGGTCTTTTGGTATAAAATTGAAAAAGCACAGTGCAGTTTATTATATGACATTTCAAAATAATGTGGTGGGGGGAAAACTGGCATTCAAACAACTTTGTTTTCTACAAAAATGGAAAGAGCAGATACTTGATTTTGAAAACGAAGGATTTGATGATAATATAAAACAAGATTAAGCAGACAAGTAGAAAATACTCTTTAAATGATTTAAGAAAATCATGAACTATCCAGGATGTTCCATCAATTGTTTTGCAGTTATTTCTATAGTAATTTAAATAATATTTTGCCTTATATTACATTTGAATAGGTTTTAGATTTTTCTTTAGTTTATATCATTATTATACAAATAAAATTTGAACATGAAAGGATCATACAATTCTAGACTTTGACTAATTCTGTGAATTACCAATAAGCTTTAAAAGGAGCTTTGTATGTATAGGTGGTAAAATAAGAATTTTGGTAAGTGGAATGATTTTACATTACTAACGTTAAAATAAAAATGTACACTAATGTTATACAGTTTAGTTATCTTATTTTAGTAAAAGGTTCTGGTGCATTATTATTATTATTTAAGATTTTATTCATTATTTTTAGAGAGAAGGGCAAGGAGGGAGGGAGGAGGGGAAAGAAACATCAATGTAGGGTTGCCTTTCACCTGTGTCCAGCTACAGACCTGGCTGGAGATCTGGCTTGCAACCTGGTTATGTGCCCTGACTAGAAATTGATCAGCGACCTTTGGGTTTGCAGGTCAGGACCTATCCACTGAGCCACCAGCCAGGGCTTTGGTGCATTATCAATTTAGTAAATATTTATTAAGTACCTACTATATGGCATCCACTATTCTAGGCACTGGAAATACAGCAGATATCAAAAATTCCTGCCTTTATGAAGTTTGCATTCTAGTTAAAAAAAAAAAAAAAAAAAGATAAAAATAACATCTTTCAAATAAAATTGCCTATCCAACATTTACATTTTGAAAGAGATCTCAGGAAACCTAGTTGTCCTTTCAGGCAGACAAATTAAGGTCAGCATTCTTGAAACAAGGTAAAAAAAATAATGATAGGAAAAAAAGTATGCTTAAATTTCTGGAAATATCTTTGGCATTTTCTGTTTGTCAGCTCTTTTTATTTCTGTTTTCACCTTCACTATAAACCCCATAAAGCTTCATCACAGCACAGAGATTTTTAAAGTCCTTTGAATTGTAAACTGAGTTTACAATGAAGCAATAAATTTTTTAGTAACTGGCTTTCATCGACTCTGGGTGCTGATGATTTAAACATAGAAATTATAAACCACCAAGTTTTCTTGTGTAACTTTAATAATGTTGTCTTTGTTATGTACATGCCTTTCTATAAGAACCCTTATATTTTTATTACTTATTTCCTTAAAAAGATTTTATTCTTTTTTAATTAAAATTTTTTTTTTAAAGATTGTATTTATTATTTTAAGAGAGAAAGGAAGGGAAAGAGGCAGAGAGGGAGAGAGACATCAATGTATGGTTGCTTTTCACCTGCCTCCAGACACAGACCTGGCTGGAGACCTGGCTTGCAACCTGGTTATGTGCCCTGGCTGGGAATCAAACCAGCGACCTTTGGGTTCACAGGTCGGTGCCTTATCCACTGTGCCACCAGCCAGGGCTTATTCATCTTTAGAGAGAGAGGGAGGAGGAAATGGAGAGGAACATCAATGTGTGGTTGCCTTTCACCTGCCTCTAGCTGGGGACCTGGCTGGAGACCTGGCTTGCAACCTGGTTATGTGCCCTGACTGGGAATGGAACCAGCGACACTTGGGTTTGCAGGCTGGTACTCAGTCCACTACATTACACCAGCCAGGGCTAGAACCTTTATATTTTTATAAAGTTGAATATAGTTTTTAAAATTGGCCTTGCATGTCTCCTGAAGTAATGAGCATCTTGTGTTTCCAGTTTTGCAAAAAATAAAGCTATGTGAATGCCAGGTCTTTCCCCACCACCATATCTTTTCTAGCCACTCAGTTAGTGTGGTTTTTTATTCTATTTTGTTAGAATTTAACCCCATCCATTATATTTCATTTATATTTTAACATTTGCATGTAAATGTGTTAACTGAGGAAAAATCAAATAGGTAAGGAAAAGCTTGAGGTAGGAAAAGCAGCTTGATTTTTTTTTTTTTTTTAAAGATTTGATTCCTTTATTTTTAGAAAGAGGGGAAGGGAGAGAGGCAGAGAGGGAGAGAGACATCAATGTATGGTTGCCTTTCACCTGCCTCCAGCCACAGACCTGACTGGAGACCTGGTTTGCAACCTGGTAATGTGCCCTGGCTGGGGAATCAAACCTGTGACCTTTGGGTTCGCAGGCCGGTGCCTTATCCACTGTGCCACCAGCCAGGGCTTGCAGCTTGATTTTAACAACAGATTTTTACTAGATTTCAGGTGGTGAGCTCACATGATGTATTATAGAATCATACAACAGAAACATATTATTAACTTATGTTATGCCAATAAATTTAATTTAAAAATAAATAAAAATCTAATTGTTGCTAATAAAAAATGAATAGATTAAAAAAGTTTCTTAACAATTGCTTTAGCAATGATAAGTCATTCACAGGAAACACTAAAACTGAGGTAAGAAAGCCTAGTAGCAGTAGGTTTCTATGCAGTAGCCAAAGGGTTATGTGGTAAATAATGGTTAACACAAGTTTTGTGACAGGCAAACCTACCACAATTGCCATAATTACAGGATTTTTAATGGAGAACGTGGAACTTTAGCGAATTAAATGAAACATTTTTTAAAGAAATAAGGTGTCTGTTAATGATAAATTCCTGTATTTTCAAGACCTACATTTATTTTAGACTGATGCTGGCCAGTATGGTAGTCACTAGCCACAGTTGACTCTCAATTTGTTTTAAAAAGTAATTAAAATAAAATACAATTAAAATTTCAGTTTCCCTGTCATATTGGCCACTGTGAAGCTGCCCCACAGCTACCTGTGTGTCTGTGGCTCCTCCGTGAACAGCACAGGTCGAGGACAGTCCTGTCACTGCAGACAGGGCTGCTCAGGAGGCATGTTTGCCCAGCGCCCATGTCTATCATGATGGTGACCTGTCTTTCGGTGGGAGGAGGTGGCCCTTCAGGGGGGCTTATGCACCACCTCCTTGGTCCTGCCCCCTCTCACCAGCATGTATCTGAGCAACCACAGGGAGGCCAGTGCTTGGTGGGCGGAAAGTGGGACAGGTGCCAAAACTGGGGGGATGGCACTGGAGGGGTGGCAGCCTGCCCCCCGGCTGGGGGCCTTATCCATGTGGAGCCCCTGAGTCGCAGCACTCTGGATGGACACTTGCTTCTCCCTCACCTCCCCCGTGCCGCCCTCACGTACCCTGCTCAGCAAGGCTTTCCAGACTCCACCCTGTAAAAAGTGCGACCTCCACACATCAACGGCACGCTCTCTCCCTCTTATTTTCTCTCATAGGGCTGATCACCCCAGCTGACACACTCGACTGATTATCTGTTGGCTGTTTACCTCAGTAGGATTTGGCTCTATGAGGGAAAGGAATGTTGTCTCATTTGCCCCCTGCTTTATTTCTAGAGCAAAGAACAATGCCTAGTGTAGAGCAGATCCTCAATAATTATTTGTCACATGAATGAGTGAATAAATGTGTTCTGAAAAGGTAACATGAAGTGAGATTGTCAGTGTATTTCTAAGAAGACATTAAAAAATACTAGCATGAAAAACTAATATTGTAATAACTAAATAATGGTACCAGGTAGATAATTGAAAATATTGGGGGGATCATTTTGTAGATTATATGATTGGCTAACCATTACACTATACACCTGAAACTAATATAAAATAATATTAAACGTCAAAGATAGTAGCATAAAAATTATCTTAGTTATATTAAAACTTAATGAAATGGAACATGATAGAGAGCTATTTTAAGTTTTGGTATATTCTTAAAAATGTGTGTAAATACATAAGTGTATTAACATGGGTGGGTTTAAAAAATTTGTTTTCATGTCTCTCTCAAGTACAATTCCTGGCTTTTAAAGTATTCCAGCATGTATAGTCTTATGAATACCCAGTGACTTCTGTTCCTATAAAAACACCTGCCAAGTCTTTGGACATATCTTGTTCAAAGCAGTGTTGCTGCTTTTTAATAGCTATTGAGAATCTATAACGTGCTAGATCCTTAACTAAAATAACATGCTGCATTTACTTGTATTTCAATCGCTGTTTGTAGACCAAGATTTTGGCAGTAAAAGAGGGGTCCATCATATTCACGGAGCTTTACCTTCCCCAGACAGAGGTAATGGGAGGGACTAACATTTGAAATGTGATGTGGCAACAGGGCTGGACCCACTTCCCACCTGACTCCTTTCAGTTCCTTGGGCGCAGCCCCAGCTCAGATTCTGGGTCTGCCCCTTTTGGGGGAAGGACCGCACACTGGAGCTGCTTCCCAGAACTGCGCCAAGCCTGTGAGATCCAGCAGAGACGTTGCTGCAGCTCGGGGGCTGGTCAGCGCCCCCCTCTCAGCCATGCTAGAGCGTGGTTGGCAGGGGCCAGAGAAAGCTGGGGCGGGAACTAGTCAGCACATCAGGAGAGAGGCCTCTGGGCATAAGCTCCTGGTGAACGAGAGCAGGTGTGAGGAAGAGAGAATGCAGAAATCCAGTTCCCAGCGGGAACTTACATCTAGGGTACCACGGACCTTTAAAGGTTTCCTTTCACTGTCAGCTGACCCATGTTAAGATTAGCTTGACTTCTGCCCTCCTATACCTTTCCCTTTATAAATACATACATGGGCAGATGAAAAGGTTTTCTTTGCTTTTACATAGAGGGAGAATTCTCAGTTTGCTTAATTTAAGTACATAACATGGGCAGTCTTGTAAGTAGATGTGGTTCTGTTTCTGATTTGTTCTTCAGTTTATTTTGTTCATTAGATTTCACATGTAAGTGTGATCATATGGTATTTGTCTTTCTCTGACTTATTTCACTCAATGTGATCATTGGAGCAGTGTATTTAAATATAAGAAACTATGTGAGAGAGAAGTGAGTTTGGAGGTAATCTGGAATGGAAATAATCTTGCTTTTTAAAAAGATTTTATTCATTATTTTTAGAGAGAAGGGCTGGGAGGAAGGAAGAAAGGGGGAGAAACATCAATGTATGGTTGCCTTTCACCTGCCTCCAGCCACGGACCTGGCTGGAGACCTGGCTTGCAACCTGGTTATGTGCCCTGGCTGGGGAATCGAACCGGCGGCCTTTGGGTTCACAGGTCATTGCCTATCCACTGAGCCACCAGCCAGGGTGGAACTAATTTTTTAAAGCATTTTAAAGAACAAAATAAGACTTTCTAAACACCAAATTCAGCTGTCTTTTATAGTCTCTTCTCCTTATTGATACTGTCACTCTTTGAAACAGCCTTTCCTCCTGTCAACTCCCCCCTTGTCCTCCACGTAAACTGAAGGCAGCCTTGACGTGTGTGACAGTCACGCCCTTCTTGCAGTTCTTGTTCTCCGCCTTCTTCACTGGCTCCTTCCCACTGTCTCTGTGTGGGAGTTGCAGGACATCATCTCCTGTGAAGGAGACAAACTAGTTGGAGTTCAGTTACCATTACTTTCAGTAACTGCCAGCCGAGCCTCTTCCTCTTAATCCCACCTTCGCATCCCTTCACAGGTGGGCTCGGCGGCATCCGCTTTAGGGCTCCTCACTCTTCCTTTTGACTTGGCTGTTCTTAATAACTTATATTTCCGCTTAGAACTTCAGAATATCCTTTGTCTCTCTCCTGTAATCAGTGCCAGCCTTAGGCATTGTGTTTTCGTGCCTCACTTCTGCCCCCTCAGCTTCACCTCCTTGGCCTTCGCTCCCCTGCCGGTGTCATCCCTGGTGACCTGTGTGGGTGGGTGCCCGCGGCCCATGCTGCTCTGGTGGGCCACCCCGGCTTCCAGCCAGGCCAGTGCAGTGCTCACTGCGTGAGCGCTTAGTGCGCACTCAGCACATGGTGCACGTTTCCTCGGCACCTGCGGCCTCCGGTTGTCTGGGACCAACTCTGGAGTATCTCCCGTGACTTGCTGCGTAAAGGGAAAAACTTTTAAAAAGTCAGATTAGACGGTACGCTTCTCCTCCTGGTCACCCTCTACTTGATTGTCGGGGTGCCTCTCGCCCTGTGCTGACTGGCCCCTGCAGCCCTCCTGGCGGTGGTGGGGCTCTGGGCCTTCGGGAAAGGCCAGATGGTTGGCGTCGCGCCGTGATGCCCTTGACAAGTGTGGTGCTTATTTATGGACTAGATTATTTATCTAGACGTGTAGACCCCCAAAACATTGAAGTAGCAGAATTAGGTTGTGTTTTTTTAAAACTTACTGTTCCATTTTAAAAATCTCATCTTTTTAATAAGTGAAGAATTCTTTGCCATTGTTGGGCCCCTGGTGGCCTCCTCAGACTTCAGGGATGTCCAGTGAATGACCAAGATGTCGGATGGGAAAAGGGTGATCCAGGTGGTGAAATAATGCAGCAATCTGGTGTCTGCCTCCCTCTCTCACCGCATCTGCCTTCCTCATGCCCGCTCACCTGCCAGTCCGCCCGCTCCTCAAGTGGCACTAGCCTTGTCCCACCCTTGGCTTCGTACTTGTTGCCCCTGCTGCCTGTGTGTCTTTGCCACGGTTGCCGCTGTGGGTGCGGTGCCAGCTGCGCACGCTGGTGAAGTGTCCGCTCAGAACCACGGGAGGCAGGTCAGGGCCGGCTCTCGGCCTAGGCGACACCCTGCTTCTTCCTGCCCTACGGCTGTCCTTTCCCTCTCGTGTAGCGTTTATAACACCACTAGTAAGTATTTTGTTTTACTTCGTATTTGTTTGCTCGTTGATTTTGTCTCCACTCAGTTGTACAAGTCAGGGCCTTTTTCATATTATTTTCCTTCTCCTGTGTCTGAGGAGGACGGGACACGTAATATGTGTTCCCAGTAAATATTTGTTGAATGAAGAGCTGAATGGATACCATCAGAGCATCATAAGTTTGGTCTTGAGTTGATTGGTTTTTAATCGCTGTTACACTTTGTTTTCACATTTGAAGTTACTGCTAATCAAGCCTCATTATAATCACATAAATTGTTGTTACAGGTTGTTTGATTTAGCCTTAAGGATGGAGTGATGCTTATTTATATTAGTAGTATTTCAGCCTATTGTTTTCTAATAAATCATGATAAAACCTATGATATTAGTAATAGCTAATATTTATTGAGCACTTTGTGGCAGCTACCATTCCAAGTGCTTTTATAGATATGTTAAGTTATTTGACCCTCAGAATGGTATTGTGAGGAAGCACTGCCACTAACCGGATTTTAACCGAGAAACCTGACGCGCCGTGACGAGAGCTGGACACCTTGCCCAGGGGCCTGCGGCTGAACCTGGGGCCAGCCGGTCTGCGCTGCGACCCGCGCTCCTGGGTGCTGGGCCATGGAGCAGCTGCACAACTGTAAATTTACTAAAAATCGTTGAATTAAATGCTTTAAATGGGTGAATTTTACAGTGTTCAATAAATCTGTTAAACAATCCATGTTTTTCTTAAAATGATTATAATCTTTTCAGAACTACATCTAAGGTGGAACTTCTGTGCTGTAGCCTAAGAAAGGCAAAAACTAATACACTGCCTTGGTGCAAAGACATTAACATATAGAAGAAAAAACATAACTGATTAAAAAAATGTGTGAAAAAATTTTTTAGGTTTAGATCATTATATACTGGTCAAAGTTGCTCAGTGGAGTTTGAAATTAAAATTGAGTTAATATAAGTATTAACTTAAAGATTTATAAGTATTTTAATTTTTCAGTTACAGTTGATATACAGTGTTATATTAGGTTCAGGTGTACAACATAGCAATTAGGCATTTATATACCTTATGAAATGATCATCCTGATATTTCAAGTCCTCAGCTAGAACTGTACGTGGTTATTACAGTGTTATTGACTATATCCCCTTTGCTTTATATTCCGTGACTATTTTTATAACTGCCAGTCTGTACTTCTTAATCCTTTTCACCTTTTCACCCTTCTCCCCAACCCCCCTTCACATGATGACCATCTCTTTGTTCTCTATGCCAATAGTTTCTGTTTTGTTTAGTTTGTTTTCTAGATTCTTCATATAAGATAAATCATAGTGTTTGTCTTTCTCTGTCTGACTTACTTCACTTAGCATGAGCCATACCTTCTTAAATTCATCCATGTTGTCACAGATGGCAAGACTTCATTCTGTTTTGCGGCTGAGTGATGTTCTTCGTGTTTGTGCATCTCGATTCTTTCCTCTCTCGACAGGCACTTAGGTTGCTTCTGTGTCTTGGCTATTGTAAACAATGCCGGGATGAACATAGGCGTGCATATACCTTTTCGAATTAAGGGATAAACACCCAGAGGTAGATTTGCCGGGGGTTATGTGGTAGTTTCATTTTTTGAGTACCTCCGTACTGTTTTGTGTGGAGGCTGCGCCAGTTTCCAGCTCTACCCAAGGGCACGAGGGTCCCCCTTGTGCTGCAGTCTCACCAACGCTCACTCTTTCCCTTTCAATGTAGCCGTTGCAACAGGGTGTGAGGTGGTATCTCACTGCGCTTTTATAAGTACTCTTGAACATTTGAACTATAAGGAAATATAGAAGAATTTTCCTGACCTCTAAAATAGATGAAGAAAAGCTTCTGTTTTGGAGTCAAATGCATAGACATTTTAAGTAAGCAGTTAGTATAATCTTCTATTTCCTTTATATTTAATAAATAGACAAGAGGTGCAATATAGATTCAAGAGAATGATGTAATTTTATCACTATTTCATGACTTGAATTGAGCCAAAAAATTAAAGTGTAAGTAATTATGAAACATTTGTTAAAAATGCCAGACATTCTTACCTGCATTGTGTGTAATCATGATTATGGAGAGTCATTTTATAACTCTGTTTTCAATTTCATTAGACATGGATCCAAAACATAGCTCATAATTTCCTCTAAAAAGCATTTCACAAGCTTTGCCCTCTTAAATGACCCCCAAAGAAAATTAATTTTGGCCATTTTTTTCTGATTATAGAAGTAATTTATAGTTATGTGTAAAAGTGTTCATCCAAAATAGAAAAACAGATGAAGAAAACAATCCACCTATGACAATACCGCCCAGAGATGAGCATTTCTAGATTCTTTCTGGTGCTCACATGTAAGGTATGTGTGCCTTGCATGTGTCTTTTGTGTTTTGGGGTTTTATTAGCCCTTATAATTAGCACCCCTTTTCCTATCTCATTTCTAAGCAAATGAGGGAATAAGACTAATCCCCAAAGCGTGACAGATGGGGCCAGAATCCAGCTGTGTTGCAGATGACAGAGGAGGATGAAAGCCAATTCCTGACTCCTGGAATTGGGCAGATGTGTGCCTCGCCTCCCCCCGCACCCCTAGTCTCACCACACACTGGATGTGGGGAGGCTGGCCCCAGGAAGGAGAAGCAGCGAGCTCTCCCTGAGGGCAGCTGGCACTGGAGAAAGAAGAGGAAGAGCTGAGCCGAGCATTCTCAGTGAGTTCTTCCTGCCGGCACCAGTTGGATCGATAAGCTCCCTTCTTGGGAGGGTGAGCGGGGCAGGTTGGGGCAGAGGGTATCTGAACACAGCACCTTGCGGGCTGTGGAAAAGAGTTGGAAGACTTTTCTGAGGGCCATTAGCTTGTAGGAGAAGAATGCCATCGTCCAAGACGCGTTTGAAGGGGAGCCACTCTGGCTGGCCTGCGTGGGGAGGCGTCAGTGGAGCGGGAGGCGTCAGTGGAGCCGGAGGCGTCAGTGGAGCCGGGAGGGAGATGCAGCAGGCTGGGTGGGGTCCGGGGCATTTCCGGGGCGAGGGGCTCAAGGTGGAGCTGATGTTTGGACTCTGAAGAACTTTTTGAAACTAGAATTGACAAATGGGTACAATGTAACGTAAAGCTCATTTTTCCACAGTGTTTTATTTTTTAGAATATTTTTTTTTATTTTTAGAGAGGGGAACGGGGAAAAAGAGGAAGAGAGACATTGATCAGTTGCCCCTCAGATGCTCCCAGCTGGGACCTGGCCCGCAACCCAGGCAGGTGCCCTGACCGGGAATCGAACGCGTGACCTCCTTTTGGTCTGCAGAATGATGCCAGCCCACCGAGTCACACCGGTCAGGGCGTCCACAGTAGTTTAAATTGTGCCTTCTGAAAGAGTTGTTCACTGGTATAATAGGCTTAGTTTATTGGCAAAATGATTTCCTAAATCACATTATTACCTTTCAAAACACTGGATTTTTCTGATGGTGAGGGGGCTGTTTGAGAGGTAAGAATTCGGATGGCATGAAAGCCTGCTTCAATTTTGTGTTATTTTAGCTAATTTTGAACAATTAATTTAACTTTTACTATTATCTTGTGTTCACCGACAAGATGATATAAGTGCTCCCAAATTAATTTTTAAGAAGGACTTTGGTGTTTGCTGTAGCGCAAGTGAAGTCATCTCGATAGGACTGCTGTCTTCTGAAGGGGCCAGCCTCCCTGCAGGACGGCCGGAGTCCCGGGAAGGCCCACAGAAGGGTGGCCTCTCTCCCCTGGGCCGCGTGTCTCTGCTGCAGCCAGCTGTGATCTATCTTGTAGGCCGACCAGGCCAAACACGACTGTTCTAACGTTATAAACAAAATAGTAAACGCTAAATGTTCGCTCCATAGACTCACCAGTCGGACTTTTATATACAGAAAACAAGGTCTGAGCCAAAAATGTGGAACAGCTCTCTGGTCTGCCTGCAGCTGGTGGCCAACTCCGCTTCGTGGCAGAAGGACCAGTGCCGCGGCCGCGGTGACCAAGCGCCCAGCTGCTGGCGCTCCAGCGGGCCCACCCCAGCCTTTCCCTGTCCCCTCCTCCCCCTGTTGGTTACCCAAGCAGGAAGGATTTTCCACGTTTCTTACAGCCTCTCGGAAACTTACTTTCATAGGTGAGATCCAAATGGAAGAAAGTTGTAAGATTCTGTTAAACCTCAACAATTCAGAATATTTGAAATATTTATCTATTTGGTAACTTATCAGCATTTTTGTGGCTTTCAACTCTATTCTGCAAAATAACGCAAGGGCCAGAAGTATTTTTGAAGTTATTGGCTAAACTTGTTTGTGGTTAGTTATAGTATAAAGAGTTACTTTCAGGCCCTGGCTGGTAGCACAGTGGATAAGGCGCCAGCCTGCGAACCCAAAGGTTGCTGGTTTGATTCCCCAGCCAGGGCACATAACCAGGTTGCAAACCAGGTCTCCAGTCAGGTCTGTGGCTGGAGGCAGGTGAAATGCGACTATACATTGATGTCTCTCTCCCTCTCTGTCTCTCTCTCTTTCCCTCTCTCTAAAAGTAATAAATAAAATCTTAAAAAAAAAAAAAGAGTTACTTTCACTGTAAGTTAACTGATGAAGAATGTCACGGCAGCCCCCCCCCCCCCGCCCCACCTGCAGGAGACATGTGGCAAGCCTCCCCAGTTCAAGCCTGAGACTGTAGAGAATACTGGACCCCATCTAGAATACGTTTTTTCCTATGAATACCTATGGTAAAGTTTATTTATTAGGCACAGTAAGGGATTAACAATAATAACTAATGATAAAATAGAACAATTATAACAATATACCATAATAAAAATTGTGTGAAGGTGACCACATTCTCGAGTGTCTTACTGTGCTGTCCTCAGGCTTCTTGTGATGATGTGAGAGGAGGTGATGAAGTGAGGTGAACAAGAGGTGTCGTGACGTGGTGCTAGGTTACCATAGACCTTCTAACGACATGGCCAAGTGACTGATGGGTGGGTATGCACACAGCGTGGCTGTGCTGGACAAGGGTGGCTTACGTCCAGGTGCAACAGTGTGGGACAGCTAGTCAGAACGGTGCAAAATTTAAAACTTGGGAATCGTTTATTTCTGAAATTTTCTATTTAATATTTCAGACCATGGTTAATTGCAGGTCCTTGAGACCAGAAAGGGAGACTTAGAAAGGGAAGCAGATGAGGGGCAACTGCTGTACTTTTTGCTGGAAAAGTGTTACCCTGGTGAATAGCAAACACTGGTGCTCTTGGGACAGGGAGTTAGGGAGTCCTTGCCAGTGTATATCACGTGACAATCCTGTTTTCTTCTGGAAAGCAGTTCTTACACTCTCTCAACCTGAAATACAACAGAGAGAGAAAGGACTTGCTTGTTTGGAAAGCTGTGTTTTTTCTTGCCCACAGTATATTACATTTTACATTGTGACTGACCACACACATACCTACACCCACACCCAAAACTAAAGTAGATGTTTGCCGTAATGCTTTCTAATTTTGCACTGTACAGTGTATTTTTACATATTTTTTCTTTCATTTCCAAAAAGTACTGACTTTAATCTGTTAAGTTGATTTTATGACCCACTAATGAGTTAGAATCCAGAACTTGCAAAAATACTTCTAAAGCATGTCCCAAATATAATTTGATCTTTACAACAACCTTGTGAGGTAGGAAAAGCTACTATCAGTTCTTTTAAAATGTATTTAAAGTCTATATTTTAAAAGGAGAAGCTTTGGCTGATGAGGAAGAAGAAGAAAAGGTTTGGGTCCTTAGGTGACCAGAGGTCACCATGAACAGGGCGGGCCCTGGGATGGTAGGGAGGAGGCGGCTGCAGGTTTAGGGCAGGAGGCAGGTGATGCTTAGCTGGGTGCGTGGGAGAGGCAACCAGTACGTGCTTCTCTATCGAGTTGGTGTTTCTTTCTCTCCTTTCCTCCCTCCCTCCCTCTCTGTAAATACAATGAAAAGGTGTTCTCAGATGAGGACCAAAAATAAATAAATAGTGTTTTATGTAAAAATAGCAAAAATTGATGTGAATGTAAATAACATACAACTTACCATTTTAAAAGTACAATTCTGTGGTACCAGCTTTCTAGTTTGAAAATGTCTCTACCATCCCTTAAGAACATGCAGTGCCCATTCATTAATCATTCCCCATTTCTTTTTCTCCATCCCTAAGGGAAACATTATTATACTACCATAAATAAAAAGCCATTGTTGCTGTAGATAGGACATAGCCATTTTAAAAATTGTGTTAAAAGTAAAACAATTATAAATACTAGGTAGATACTCTTGTCTGGCAAGGCTATGTGTCTGAAACGTTTCTGTGTTAAAAAGATATTAGCAAGTGTTAAGGAGGTACTGAAGACAAATTAGTGCTAAATGAAGATTTTCTGTTGGTAAAATCAGGATTGAAGGAGAATTAAATTTCTTGCTATGAGTTCACTGCTACTTGATACTTTTCCTTTGTACCACCTAAAATCTGTCTTGTTAAAGCTGAATTCACACCCCGCCCCCCCGCCACCCTGTTCTCTCATTCATCTTCCTATTAAAGGCATTGGGCATTACTCCCAGCATTTTCTATAACTGAACCCTCAGAATTCAGTGTGTTCCGCTGCATATGGTGGCTGCAGCCTTGCTCCTTATCCTAGGTTGTACCAGGTTGGGTATTTAGCAGGTGCTGAACAGATGATTTGGGAGCTTTAAAGAGAAGATAGGTACTGCTCTCAAATTATGTAAATCTTGGTTGTGAAGATTAATTTATGCACAGCTAACACTTAGAAAATAAAACTGATAATGGTAGACAAGTAGAATATACTCTAAAAGTTTACTGGTTTAACTTATTTGCAACTTGTATGCTTTTTCTTGTACTGAATACTTCGTCCTAGTTACCATTGTGAATGTTCTGTGTTAGCCCAATGTGCCTCATCTTTCTGTGCCCTCCTTTAATTCCCCAGAGGTAGTGCACTTCGCCTCCCGAACCTCATTTTTCTCATCTGAAGATAGATAAAATAAGATAACCTTTGTGCAAGTGCCTGGCATAGCACCTGGTATTTAGTAGAAGGTCAATAAATAGTTATCCTTTTATTCAGCATTTATATTCATAGTCTTTTTAATGTATTATATAGAACTACATCAAGATCATTTGCCCACCTAATTCAGGTAGAGTTGTTTCGATATGACCTATAGAATTTGACCAGAGAATTCACCTTCTCTCTGCAGCGTACCTCAACATTAGTAATTGTGGTGGTGGTAGTAATGGTAGTAATAGTAATAGTAGTAATAATAATAATAATAAAACTAGGAGCTAGCCTTGCCCACCTACTATGTACCAGGAATTTTTCTAAATGCTTTCAATGTATTTACTTGCCATACCAGCTATCAGGTTAATATTCGTATCTTCACTTTAGGGATAAGTAAACTGAAATTGACTTATTTATGTAAGGATACAGAGGAAGGGGCAGGTAGGTCTGGGTTTTGACTCCAGGCAACCTGGCTCCAGAGCCTGTGCTTTTAACCACAATCTCTAAGGGCTCTCAGAGAGGGGATTCCTAATTATCCACTCCAGCTGAAGGGAGGAAGAGGCTCTGAGGGCTCGTTCTCCTCTGAAAGTTGTCAAAAGCAACTGCATATTATCAAGGGCAGAAATGTCTGATAGAGAGTCTGGTTCACATAGAAAAGATTCGCTTCCGTCTCCCTGCCTGTAGAGGGTCTGCAGAACTGGGTGAGTGGGTAGTGTGGCTAGGAGAGAAGGAAGGGGTAGGGGACATAGGGGAAAGGGGATCTTTGGGCCCTGTTATCACAGTTACCAGGGATCAAAGTGGAATAGAGGTTGAGGAAGAAATCAGTTGTAGACTCAGGTAATTAGTCAAGGAGTGACTGCTGGAGTCTTTCCCTCTTTTCCAGGTGCTTTCACCTAAATGGACTGCATTAGAATTAGTTCTAAACTGTATCCCCATTTTCCTTGGTGTGGAGTGCACCTACATTGAAGAAATAATTCATCTTGTGTTATATTTATACTTTATATATTTTACTACTGAGATAGTGAATCAAGAAATGGCATAAAATTAAAACATTTTGCCAAATTTAAATCACCATAACTTCAGTGGAATTCTTTGTCATTGACTAGATCTAGTAGCCAGATGACATTTTACTATTTTATTTTTAAACCTAGAAAGATTTGCCTATAAACCATTTAGTAGCAGAGCAAACTTTCCAAATGCTATGAGTTAAAACATATGGAGATGCTAAAGATACTTGCCTGGGGCTTGAATGTTTTCCCACACATAAAATCTGTGTCTCAAAGAGGGAGAGATATTTTAGACATTTCACTGAAATTCTAGTTTAAAGCTACAGCAAAACACATGATGACTTATTATTTTTATATTGATACACTAAGAGTGCTTTTGTTAGGTATGTCAAAAAAAAAAAAAAAAAAAAATCTCTATTATATCCCTAACTCCACATTCTTAGAAAGTGACCCTCTTGTTTAAACCTGAAACTGATACAGTAGTTGTGTGTGTGTGTGTGTGCTGCCTGTGTGTTTGAGTGTTTTAGTTTGATAGTGATTGCTCATTTGTATGTGGGTTTCCTCATTTATAGAAATAGGTTTGGACCAAGTGCTTCTATTTGATCTTATAGGAAAGTATTTCTCAATACTTACAAAACCGGTACATGTTTTATGTTTTTAGTTAGTTAAGAAGATTTTGTTAAGCTTTACGTTCTGTCCTCCATTATAGAAACAGTGAATAAATTGAATATACTTTTCAAATCTCTATCCTTACCCCACATAATAACTTGTCACATCTCTCTTGGTGGCATTGGGATAGGGTGATGTGGAAAGGAAAGCTTACTTTTACCCCTTTTAGTGAATAGCTGTAAGCAAGGAAGATGCATGATCAGCCTTAAGTTTTTCAAGTATCTTTGTTATTCATACGGGGGAGATAAATCAGAGGGAATTTAGGCAGAGCTAGGGGTTCCGTGAAGAGGTTTCATGTGAGTCCAGGCCCATATGAGAGGTGATAAAGAGCTCAGTCAAATGTATGGAGTGATAGTGGAGACCAATCCAGAGATGTGGGTTAGAGAAGTATTAGGATGTAAGGCACGCATGACTCGGTAGATGTTTTTGTCTGAAGAATGAAGGATGAGTGACTGATTAGACTGGGTGACTGGAGTCCCAAGCCACTCACCAAGGCATGGAGATTTGCCTGAGGAAGTAGAGAAGGGAAGGCTGCCAGGAAGTCAGTTTTGGATGTGTTGAGTTACAACTCCATCTCCAATTCAGTTGAATAAATGAATTAATTTACTAATTACTGGGGCTTGTAGCCATGCCCATTATTCTCTTTCCCTGAATTCTCACTGAAAAATGCCCTCACTTTTGGTCTTGGAGCTGGACTTCTGTTTCCTATACATCGCCGATTCTTTCCTTCATGATGTCCAAGACTAATTTCCTAGTTTTTGCTGAGTGAATTTCCATGCCTTCTCTACCATATTGCTTAGAGCCTCTGACCTATGTCTGACTGTTGCCTACCAACACCCTCTTGACTCACTCAGCTTTGGATTGGAATCCCTTCTAGATATGTATACTTGAGAAAATGGCACAGTGATCCTGCTTGGAAGTTGCATTTTCTCCATGTCCCTCTGCACTGATTTTCATGGGGTGGAGAGGAAGGGGGCTGGACTAGGCTTTGTTCTATACTGCTTCAAAGCTGCCATTTGAAGTCACTCATTTTCTGCTATAATCTAATGTACAGCATGAAGAAACAATTCAAAAAACGAGGAGAGGCCTAGGAACTTCTGGGACAACTTTAGATGTGCCAACATCCACATCATAGGGATGCCAGAAGAAGACGAGGAACAGCAAGAAATTGAAAACTTACTTGAAAAAAATAATGAAATAATTTCCCTAAGTTGGTGAAGGAAGTAGACATACAAGTCCAGTAAGCACAGAGAGTTCCAAACAAGTTGGACCCAAAGAGGACCACACCAAGACACATTATAATTAAAATGCCAAAGGCAAAAGATAAAGAGAGAATCTTAAAGGCAGCAAGAGACAAGCAGAGTTATCTACAAAGTAGTTCCCAGGAGACTAGCAGCTGATTTCTTGAAAGAAACTTTGCAGGCAAGAAAGGACTGGCAAGAAGTATTCAAAGTGATGAAAAGCAAGGTCTACAACTGAGAATACTCTGTCCAGCAAAGCTGTCATTTAGAACAGAAAGGCAGATAAGTTGCTTCCCAGACAAGGTAAAGCTAAAGGAGTTCATCATTATCAATCAGTTATTACATGAAATGTTAAAGAGACTTATTTAAGACAAAGAAGATCAAAACTATGCACATTAACATGACAACAAACTCACAAGTGTCAACAACTAAATTAAAAAAAACAAACAAAAATAAGCTAAACAACCAGAAGAGGAACAGAATCATAGATACGAGGATTATTTGGAGGGTTATCAGCAGGAGGGGGAAGGGAGAGAATGGGGGAAAAGGTGCAGGGATTAAGAAACATAATTGGTAGGAAAAAAATATACAAGAGAATGTTAAGAATAGTATAGGAAATGGAAAAACCATAGATAGGAAATAAGGATGTGATTGTTGGAAGGAAGGGCGGGTACCAGGTAGAGAGGGGCACAGGGGAAAAATTGGGACAACTGTCAGCATAATTAATAAAATATACTTTAAAAAGAGCAAGACCAAAATACTAGCTACAGAGACTTACCTTTAACTATTTTAGAATAGGTTAATATATATAGTACTTTAAAAAATGTAACAATTAAACGGATGTTCACTAGCTAGAGGAATAACATCAAGTTATTTACTAACTGCCCAGGGGATGAGTAAATTAGAACATTCGGAAGAAGTGAGACATAAAAACATCCCCAGAGAAGGTATCCGTGAGCAACAGTGTCATTGTGTGGAGCCTTTGAAATTCTTTCCCTAGTTGCCTGTTGGAGTAAGTTTTCCTTAAAGAATTATCATAGTATGATGGGGGAAAGTCTGGAAAATTTTCCTACAGCTTCACACTTTTTAAATAAGATTTTATTTATTATTTCCAGACAGAGGAAGGGAGAGAGGCAGAAAGTGAAACATCAATGTATGGTTGCTTCTCACTTGCTTCCAGCTATGGACCTGGCTGGAGACCTGGTTTACAACCTGGTTATGTGCCCTGGCTGGGAATCGAACCAGTGACCTTTGGGTTCACAGGCCGGTGCCTTATCCACTGTGCCACCAGCCAGGGCCAGCTTCACACTTTTTGACTGTGTGTTATTAAGACTCAGCAAAGCGATTTTAATCATTGTAATATGACCGTGATTCTTTCTCACATCCACCTGTGAAGATGCCTTAAAACTTTCCTCTGAATTTTATTGTAGTTAGTTAGCCGTCTTTTTAAAGAAAACCCAGAGAGCTCACTGGGGCCGCTAGCAAGACAGGAAGAGGTTAAAATTTATTCTCCAGATGCTTTTCCCACCCCATTTGTGGATTCAGGAACTCTGATCTATGAACCTTATTTATGCGTGAATGTTGTCTTAATTCCTTCACCTTCTTGGCTCTTAAGCTCTTTTGGATTCTGAGTTCATTGTGCAGTTAGTTCTTTGCCAGTGACTCTGCCTTTTACATGTTAGTTGGTGCCAGTGTCACCTGCTTCAGATCACACGTTCCCTGCAGGCAGTGACTCCGGGCTGGGTTCCGCAACACTTGATGGTCATCATGATGAAGAAGTGGTTTGCTCCTTTGATTTGAATATACTGCTGACTTCTCTAGTCTGAGATTTAATAATCTTGCAACTAGTTTTTAATATTCACCTATTCTCCAATAGCTTGTGTCATGTCAAAACAAAATAATAGGTATTGTTTATGATTATTTTCTGGGTACCAGATGTATGCTTGAGCACTTTACATTTATGGTTTCATCTAATTTTGAACTGGTATTATTTCCTCATTTCCCAGATGAGAAAACTAAGGCCTAATAAAGTGAATACTTGCCAGTTGCATAGACTAGAAATAGTAAAGCCAAGAAACTCTGGTCTGTTGACTGCAAAGGTGCTGCTTTTACCCACTGCATCACGCTCTTTCTTGTATCCCCAAGGATATTCCCATGTGCTACTGATTCTTTTATGTCTCTGAAATGTACAGGGTGCGTGCAATCAATTGGCAAAATTTTAGTAAAATAACATGCCACAAAATGTTATATTTTGAAATAAATGTATTCTTATATGTAAATACATAAACATAGTCATTATTTTTTTAATTGTTCAAAAAGTCTTCATTTGCTGCAATAGTAGACTCAATTCAACTTCGGAATCTTGAGCATGCTTTTATTAACTTTTCTTTATCCATGGACATTATCATGTTTTCAATCTTAACTTTAACAAACGGCCTCTTTATTGGAATGAGGTTGTTTATTAACTTCTCTCTCACAAATGCTGCATACATAATAGTCTAAAGGATTTGCATCTGGTGAACTAGGCGGCCAGACTTCTTTGACCAGAATTCAGGAACATTGGCACTGAGAAATTCTTGCACCTTTTTGGCATTAGTGCTGGTGCACCATCTTGTTGAAGATAAAATGATGTCCATTTGCGACTTGCTTCATCCACAGTACAACTTCTTCTCTCAAAATGTCAAGGTAAACATCCTGGATCTTCATTGATGATCTCTTGGATTCTGTGTATAATATCTGGACTTGTGTGATCCTTGCATACCTTACAGGTTTTTCTTGTTGGTGTGGTGACATCAGAATCAACATCATACACTTTCTTCATGTTGTCAACCATGCATAAAGGGATGTTATTGAAGGCCACAATTCCCTTAGCAGTTGGCCCTGCACACAGTCCAGGAACTATGGTTGCTCTAACTTCATATTCCTTTGACATAATAGTTGCTCTCAGAATTTAAAACTTTAGATCCGAAACAATGATGTTAAATCATAACCTTAGAAACATAGTTTTTCAAAATTAATAAGAAACACCTGAAATAAGGAGATGCAAAGTTATTGCTAGTTAATCATACGCACCCTATGTATTTATTTATTTTTGTTATAGAATGTTTATAGAGAATTAATACAATTCTAATACCGCACCGTTGAAAAACAAGCATGTTTCACTGGCTTGTCTTCGTTGATTAGGGAAAAAAAAATTCTAAAAACATCTTATGCCATTTATCTAACCTCGAAAAACCTGCATTAATGCTATTTTGTGAGAGTGAACATTCCTAATAGTGTTGATACATTTTGTATTTCCATAATAATTCTTCTATAGCTATGTCTTAGCCTTTCTGATGTAGTATTCACTGGTCTTTGATAAATAGACTATTGTGTGGCTTTTTCCCTTTGAGAGAATGATGGAGTTAAAAATAATCACAATAATAATTTTAAAAGAACATGCTGATATTTAGATCTAAAGACTTTCTCCTCTAGGCTATAAAGTCTTAAAAGTAGGTCACACTTTGGGTTTAAATTCTGAACAGATACTCAGATACTTGCTCTCTGTACCAGCTTACCTTTTGATCTTAAAGCACTTATTCTTGACTTCAGTGAATTTTGTTGTCCTTCCAATTTTGGAAATACTCTATGAAATGAAAAATCACTAGTCACTTAAAGGAGATAATTAAAGAAACAAGTTTGTACTTTTCTGCTCTGTCCACTTGAAGAATTGAACTTTTCTTCAATCAGTGAATTAAGCTAGAAATATGAGGCAGTATAAAAGTACCGATTTTCATGTTCACTTGAATGAAATGAGATATACTGCAACATTCTCAAAATTCTATTGAGGATTACCTTTTATTAACCAGAGCAAAGTAAGAGAGTGCTAGAGTGTTTGTGGGCTATACCCTAAACATAGCCTGCTTCTCTGAGTTAGCATAATTACCATTTCACTTGTTCTCCAGTCCTCTATTCATTACAACAAAATTGCTGTGGGCCTTTTGAACTATTTTTCCTCAGTTCTGCCACCACCACAAACCACTGAAGAACATGACCTTTAGCCTTTTCTCTTTCATTGCTCTGATTCATAGCACACTGTCTTATACTTGAATTCTCTTCCAGACTCTCTACCCTCTTCTGCCTATTTCTAGTAAGTATAAACCTCAGGTTAACTTTTCTGCTATAGGTGTAGTGATCACTGAAATATTTATTTTTGCAACTAGTTTTTCCTTCTGTATAGTAGTGTTAACTGTTTTAGAAAGGCCAATTCTGTGGCTGGAGAAGATTGGTGGGGGTGGAGGTATAATTAAAGGTTACTTTAAGTGTTCTAGATCTAGTCACAGTCAGTAGAATATTTGATTTAAATATATCAGCAGGAGTTTTGAAAGTATGATTACTAAAAGTGTGATACTTATTGACTTTAGAGTAGGTCCCCCTTTGTCAGTATCAACTTGCTGCAGTTGTGTCAAGTTCACAAGTATTTATTTTCAGATCAACTAGTTGATAATGATTTATTTCACATCTTAGTTTCTTTGCTTACTATTACCACCTCCCCACAGTATTACCTGGTCTGTTCTTTTCTTTTCTGTATTAACTCTAGCCTGTCCTCCCGGAGAGTCCTTTTATCTCTTTCCTCCTCCATTTTTTCATCGTCTTTTTATGAAAGTAAGTTAACAAAATTCTTTAAATTTAGAAAATAAGAATTATATTCTTTGTCCTATCGTTATTTATTTTTGACATTTTTATCTTTACCTCTCTCGCCAAGGGTTTAAATAGGAGTGCAGAGGAGACATTTGAGAAGGAGCATGTAGATTATGATCCTACAGCCAGGTATTTAAGGGGCCCCATTAAAGATGTTCTGAAAGACGGTGTTTCCAGCATAAAACTGTGCACATACGACACATACCAGGTGCTTGTGACAACCAGGAAACGGGGAATTAGAACTAGAAACAGAGGCCTGTGAGGCGCAAGCCTAGGAGTGCACAGTGAGCAGGCAGGCATCTTACACTGACGTGCCAAGTGCTGGAGGGAACAGGCTGTGTCCGGCCTGTCTAAGGGGCGCAGGAGAAAGAAGAGCATAAAGAGAGCAATAAAAACTCACCCTGTAGCTGTTTTTATGTCTCCAGTTTCTTACTGCCAGCTTCTGAGAAACTGCATCAGATGTTCATAACTAGAGAAAATGCCCCAGCACAGGAAGTTCGACTAGTGCTAGTTCCATTATTTTATAAGATTATGAGCCAGATCAAAGTATGAAAACGTTATGAAGCCCAGAATTATTCATAAGTATTTTTTGGTTTTGGTTGTTTTTTGGTGAGCAATAAGTAAGTGGTTTGTTTTTCTGAAGAGAATGGAAGCTCATTTGCAATTAATTGGTAAATTCAAGTATTTTGAACTTGTAGTGATAGTTCTACTATCAAATATAGGATTAAATGAGAAGTAAAATACTCTTCATGAGGAAATGAACATTATACTTTCAAAAGCACTGCCAGGATTCAATTTTTCATGGCTCCCGTAGGCACTGTGAGAAATAACCCTAAGGGTTTCCAAAATCTTTCAACCTTCATTCAGATGAAAAGACAAAGTAAGATACAATTCCCTTTCCAGCCTCAGGTGGAGCTTTGTTCCTGGGGGGGTTGCCCCTCTGCAGTTTCAGAGAAGGTGGTCAATTGGGAGGAGTCTTCCCCAGCAGCACATATATAATGTGCGACCACCGTGACACTGCGCAGACCGCAGCCAGGCGCGCCAGCCAAGGGCTGCTGGGCTCTGGGAAATTTCTCATGAGATCTGAAAGCAGAGCTGATGCGTGTTTTTCTAGGTAGCTCATAATTTATCAAAGAAAAACACCAGCTCTGCTTTTTCTTTTTTTTTTTGATAACCCATGATATTTCCAACCTTCCTAAATGATGCCCTATGTTAAAATGAACTGAGAAACAACTGAAATTTATCTTAAAAACTTTGCCAATCAGTAGAGTAAGTTTAGTGCCTTTTATCCTGTGCTGTGAGCTCACTTGGCCATTTTTCCAAGTTCATGCTCTTGTACGTCAACTAGGACCAAATATTTGTATGTTAACTGTGCGGCATAAAATGCTAAATATCAGTACTTTCCTCATGAAAAGTATTTATATTTTAGCTTTGAGTGCCGCACAGAGGAAGCACTCAATAAATATTATTGACATCCTGAAATGTATGTAAAAAAAGGCATTTCAAAAATATAACATCGTTTCATGGAAATAATTTGTTTTACAGTTTTCTCCCCACAAAGAACCCCCATGCTAAAAAATTGTTCATCAGTAAATATATAGAGAGATGAAATGAAAATAATTATTTTGAGAGGATGTACTAATAAGTACAGTTCTTCAATATTTTTTCTTTACTTGCTTGACTAAGGTCGTGATATCTGCAATGTATAAGGAGCCCTTGGGTTCTTTTTTTTTTTTTTTCTCTGCCTTTTATTTTATTTATTATCATTATTGTTTGCCTCTTGGCATTTTTTAAAAATTTAATTTTATTGTTGCTATATTACATCCATCCCCTTTTCCCCACCTCTGTCCCCTTCCCCACTCACCCATTCCCCTCCAAAGTCAGTCCCATTTGTTGTCCATGTGTCCATGGTTCTTCCATGCTAGTTCCTTGACTAAACTGCTCCGCTTCTTTGCCTCTTCCTCCCCATCCCCTTCCCCCTCCCCCTCCCCTTCCCCCTTCCCCTCCCCTCCTCCGCCCCCCTCCCCCCTCCCCCCTCTGTCCACTGAAGGTCTATTCACTGTATTCATGTATCTGGTTCTGTTTTGCTTGCTTGTTTTGCTCATTATTGTCCTGTAATGGGTGAGATCATACTGT